>JBBYHM010000024.1:2590909-2633433 GCA_038381775.1 Adansonia rubrostipa | reverse complement strand
AAACATGGTTAAAAGTTACCAAAGAAGGTAAATGTTGCCTTTAAATCAATAACTCAAGATGATGATGATGATGATGATGATGAGGTTGAGGGAAAAAAAAGAGATGGCCATGTTTGGAAAAAAGATTTAACAAGTCATGAGAATGAAGCTTTTAGAAGAGAAAGAGTGAAGGGAAAATCAAGCAAGAAAGAGAAGGACCAAATTATTTACTATGGGTATAAGAAACCAAGGCACATTAAATTTGAATGCCCAATATGGAAGAAGCAAAACCAGAAGAAACAAAAGAAGAAGGCTATGGTGGCCACATGGAGTGATAGAACACATCTGATAATAATGATGATGAAGTGGCCAACCTATGTCTCCTGGCTCTTGATGAGCCTAACATATCTTTCAATGCTAATCCCCACTTATTTGATGAATTACAAGATGCATTGGATGATTTAACATTAGAATTTGAAACCATAAATTTAAAATATAGGAAAATTATTTCTAAACTTAAGGAAGACAATGAATCATTAAGCATGACAAATAATAATCTTAAAAGGAAAGCAGATGAGTTACAAGTTAAAAGTGATGATCTAGCCAAGAAAAGTACAAACTTGCATAACTCATTCTCAAAGTTTTATATGGCACAACAAAAATTGAATGACATACTAGAAATGCAAAGAGCATTCTTTTATAAAGATGGTTTTGGCTATAATAGAATTGAAAGAGAAACTCACCTTGAGAATTTTTTTGTGACAAAACAAATTATTTGATGCATCTAGTATATACACTTATTGCAATAAACTTGGTCATACATTTCATATTTGTTCTTTAAAGGTTATTACTTTTAGAGGCAAGCTTATTAGGAGGGTATGGATTCCTAAGGGTGTTAGCACATTTCAAGATGAGGCTATTAAAATGAAATAAATTCCAAAAGGCATAAGAATTGTGAACACTGATACTAAGGACCCAAGAAACTTTGTGTACCTAAAAATAAAACATGATTTTTTATTTGTAGGAGGAAAACTTGCTTCAAGGCAAATTCAAACAATTAAAGATTCTTGGAACCTTGATAGTGGAGTTCAAGGCACATGACTGGTGACAAAAGTTAATTCATGGAACTAAGGCCTAAGGATGGTGGAAGTGTTACTTTTGGTAATAACTCAAAAGGATAAATTAAAGGCATTGGAGCCATTGGTAACAATTCTTTAACCAACATTGAAAATGTTCTAATTGTCAAAGGTCACAAAGATAATCTCCTTAGTATTAGTCAATTGTGTGATAAAGGTATGAAAGTTATTTTTGAGTTAATGAATTGTCAAGTTGTTGATATTAAATCAAATAGAATTGTTTTTATAGGACATAGAGAAGCAAATGTTTATATTATGCATTTAAATTACTTGTTTTCTCAAAATTTTTGCTTTCTTGCAAATAATGATGACTTGTTTTGGTAGTGGCATAAAAGATTAGGACATGCCAGTATGAATGTAATTTTGAAATTATCTGGGAAAGACCTTGTTGTAGGATTGCCAAAAATAGAATTTGATAATGATAGAATATGTGATGCATGCATTTGATGAAAACATATGAGAGCTTCATTCAAACCAATTAATATTGTTTCAACTATTAGAATATTACAACTTATTCATATTGATCTTTTTGGTCCTACTAGGACATTAAGCTTAGGTGGTAAACTAGATGGAGTTGTTATTGTAGATGACTACTCAGGTTTACTTGTGTTCTCTTCTTAAGCTCTAAAGGTGAAGCCTTAGAAAAATTCATTACTTTTTGCAAATTTATTCAAAATGAAAAAGGTTATTCTATTTCAAGTGTAAGAAGTGATCATGGAATTGGTTTTGACAAATTTTGTAATGAAAATGGTATTAGCCATAATTTCTTGACTCCTAGAACCCCTCAATAAAATGGAGTTATTGAGAGGAGAAATAGAATCTTCGAAGAAATGGCTAGAACCATGCTTTGTGAAAATAATTTATCGAGATATTTTTGGGCGAAAGCTGTTAACACTTTTAGCTACATTATAAATAGAGCTATGGTTAGGCCAATTTTAAAGAAAACTCAGTATCAACTTTTTAAAGAAAGCCTAACATATTAGCTATTTTCATTCTTTTGGATGTAAATGCTTTGTATTATATAATGGAAAGGATAATCTTGCTAAATTTGATGAAAAAAGAAGCATGACTAGACTAGCTAAGGGATATAGTCAGGAAGAAGGAATTAATTTTAATAAGACTTATGCCCCCATAGCTAGACTAGAGGCCATTAGAATACTATTACCCTTTGCATGATTTAATAATTTCAAGCTATTTCCAATGGATAACAAAAGTGCTTTTTTTAATGGTTTCATTAATATGGAAGTTTATGTTGAGCAAGCTCCCGGTTTTGAAAATCTTCATTATCCCGACCATGTTTTTAAACTCTCAAAGGCCTTGTATGGTTTAAAGCAAGCCCCCAGAGCATGGTATGAAAGGCTTTCAAAATTTTTAATTGAAAAAGGTTTTAATAGAGGTAATGTTGACAAAACATTTTTTATAAAAGTCAAAGGCAAGGACATTCTAGTAGTTCAAGTGTATGTTGATGATATTATTTTTGGTGCTACTAATGAATCTCTTTGTCAAGAATTTTCTAGGTTAATGCAAGGCGGATTTGAGATGAGCATTATGGGAGAATTAACATTCTTTTTATGACTACAAGTCAAGCAAACAAAAGATGGCATCTTCATCAATCAAGCGAATTAAACAAAGGAATTGCTTAAGAGGTTCAAAATGTATGAAGCATGTTCCAAGCCTATGAGTACTTCTATCAAGCATGAAAAGGATGAAGGAGGTAAATATGTGCACTCTAAACTTTATAGCTCTCTGATAAGCTCATTGCTATATCTTATCGAAAGTAGACCTGATATAATGTTCAGTGTATGCCTATGTGCTAGATATCAATTGTCACCTAGGGAATCACATTTAGTTTCTATAAAAGGAATCTTTAGATATCTTAAAGACACTCCTAATCTAGGCTTATGGTACTCAAAAGAGTTGTCTCTTGCTTTACATGCTTATTTTGATACGGATTTTGGTGGATGTGAAATTAATAGGAAAAGCACTTCTAGTACTTGTCAATTTCTTGGAAATATAGGTATATCATGGTTCTCTAAGAAACAAGATAGTGTTGCTTTGTCTATAACTGAAGCGAAGTACATATCTGCGGGAAGTTGTTGTGCCTAAATCTTTTGGATAAAACAACAAATGGAGGATTTCGGGATTACCATGGATCATATTCCTATTAAATGTAACAAATCTAGTGCCATTTGTCTAACCAAAAATTCAATTCATACTCTAGAACTAAGCACATAGAGATTAGACATCAATTCATTAGAGATCATGTGGTAGAAGGTGATACAGTACTATAATTCGTTACTACATTGCATCAGCTAGTTGATATTTTCACTAAACCACTTGACAAGTATAAATTTTGCACAATTAGACAAGAACTTGGTTTAATGAATACACCCTAAATTTATAAGCTTGATGAGATTCTCATATGTTGCCTCAATATAGTTTAAACTATGTTTACCTAACTTGATTAGAAAAGCTAACCTTACTTACCTCTTTGTTTATAAATGATGTTTTTTTTAAGCCTCTTGATGATTGAATGATTTTGTTTTATGGTTAAATTTTGATTTGTTGTTCATGCAAAATGATTTTGATATCAAAGTTTTATTCAAATTTGCATTTTCAAATGTTTTTCAAATGGGTCAAAAATATGCTTGAACTGATACCATATAAGTAGAAATGACACTGTACTGAGCTCTATGTATCGATACAAGCCAAAAATCATTTCTAGTCTCAAGACATAACTCATAGCATCAATGTTTAACTAGAATTGCTTTATGTATCAATACGTAACTCTAAGTATCGATACTTCCTAATTTGTGTCGATACAGGCCTAGCATCATCTAAAGTCTTGAGACTAAGTTCATAGTAAAATTGTTCTTTGTATCAATACATGACTCTAACTATTGATACAGTGTATCGATACTTCCTACTTTATATCAATACAGACAGTCGATTTAGGCCATCCTTACACGTGCAATTTCATTTTCATCGAGCCTGAGCTATATTTCCCTTAGTTTTCATAATCCTAACACTTTTTAATCATTGCTTGCCATCTAATCTTTATTTCCTACAATCCTTGATCCAAAATAGTTTTATTTCACAAAATTCAACATTTCCTTTCAAAAACTTAATCCATTAGCAACCAAACACTTCAAACATTCAACAATTCCTTTCCCTCAAACCTTAACCAACTCCTCTTCAAAACCCTCAAAATTTGTCTAACTATTTTCAAAATTTTAAGTGTTTGTTTCATTCTCAATCCTTCCCAACCTTGCTTATTGTGTTCAATCTTAAAACTACTCTTACAGTGCTCC
Source organism: Adansonia rubrostipa (assembly GCA_038381775.1). NCBI lineage: Eukaryota > Viridiplantae > Streptophyta > Magnoliopsida > Malvales > Malvaceae > Adansonia > Adansonia rubrostipa. Next base: position 2,629,007 of record JBBYHM010000024.1, on the reverse strand, counting down.
ACATTTCCACCAAAACCCTCTACCCACCACTTGCTTAACCATATTCCTTAAACAACTCTTCCTTAGCAACCTATCTTGCCTAGGTAATCCATCCCTAGCACCACCTAATCACCCTACTCCCTTCCGTAACCTACACCAACTTTGTAAAATGCTTTTTGAACCCACCTTGCTTTATTCGATTCCTTTCAAATCACTCTAATCACTTCACTAATATCCATCCTATCCTTAATTTGTCCACACCACCATTTAATTCTACCTTGTCATCACATGCTCTATAAAATTCCCCAACCACCTTAACACACTACCATGCCTCCCAAAACCAAACAAACCACTTGTCATCAAGGTCCTATCACTTATGCTTTCACTTTTTCTGCTCATCAACCACCTTCAACCCAAAATCAATCATTCTTTGACTCATGTTTTTGAGACATATAGACGTGTAAGTGATTTGATACCGTCTATGCCTGTATACCTATCCAACAATGTTGAGTTATCAATTTTCCTTTTCCTCAGTCCATTTCTTATCCCTACCTTTAAACTTTTGATAACTTTGAATGGACCAAATTTCTTTCATTCGACATTTTGGTTCATGAAAGCCTTGTTTGTGCATGCTTTAGTAATGTTTCGCTTGTAATTGATGTTCATGAATGTGTCACTGCTGTTTGATCTTATCTTTTGGGATAAGATCTTATAGTTAATCGTACTTCTTTTGTGGCAGCCTTTGGTTTCTTGAGTAAAGGTATAACCAATAAATGTCTAGCACATGCTACCTTGCATACTTCAAATAACAAAGCCACCCTCTTTTCTCTAATTGATCACCTACTTCATCTTATCATTTCTCATCTGCTCCATCCTTACGGCACCAAACACACTTTAATGAGCGAATCCAAATGTTGGTGGCTACATATGATTCAAACTGAAACTTATCTAAACTTTACCCATTTTTTCTTTGCCAACCTTGTCCTTTGTGTCCGTGGTTGTAGTAGCCTCCTACATGGCTTGGCCTTCAGCTACTGTCTCCAAATTCAAGATCTTGATCTTGCTTGTGACATTAAGATTATGGTATCTCCTTATCACTATATTGGATGAAAATCCATAGGGCTCGTCGAGTATGACATTCCAAGAACTTATTTTGTTCGATAAGGCTCATTGATAACCACTTCAACCACCTGCACAACTAGATGCTTCCAATCTCGATGATCAAGATGGTGATAATGTAGAGCATGATGTACAGCTTCTAACACCTTATCATCCATGCCTGTGAACATCCAAACTATGTACGATTCCATCATGGGCCGTCTTGACACATGGGAGTGGCACTTTGACTTTTGGGATCATCGCTTTAATTCTATCGATGTTTGATTTTCTAGTCTTAAGCATAGTCATCAGGCGTTGATTGAGCGATTCAATAACTTTTTGATAGCCTTTCCTTATGCTTTTCTGCCTACTTCTCCAACCATCAAGGATCCTCCGGCCAATTATAATTAGTCATATTAGGCTCATTTTAAGATCACTCTTTAGTTTTAATATTTTATGATTCTCAAACTCTTTCCATTCCATTAGGCATCTTTTGATTGAATATATTTAGCGCATTAGTCTTAATGAATTATCTTTGATTGTGCACACTATACTTGCATTTTCTGCATTGCATTGAATTGATTTTTCATGTGTTTTGATATAACAAAATGGGGGAGAAATGCTATAAATTTGCCAAATATGTCTTGTATTGCCAAATATGTCTTGCATCTATTGACATGATGAAATTATTATGCACTTGATTATGATGATATTATTATCGTGCTGGAACCCAATAACATGTTGATATTAAACACTTTTACATGATATAGCTTGATTTGTGAAAATCATGGGAAATATTGTAGATTTAAAATGTTGTAGCTTCAAAGGACTCTATATTCTCAATTAAAACTTTTGAAAACCATTGCTTTTATTTAGGGGGAGGTTTTCATTACAAATCTAAAAAATTTAGGGCAAGATTAACAAGTAAATTTATCTTAAGTTGTGTTACATCAAAAAGGGGGAGAATGTTAGCTTTGGATTAATTTTGATTTTGATATAACAATAACTTAAGCTAAATTAAATTGTAGTGAATTGTTTCCAAACTAGTACTTGTGATAAATTGAAAAATATATTGAAAAAATACTAAGTTTCTATTCTCTAAGAAATATATGTTCCAAAATTCACACTTAAAATGTTTTTGAGATATGTTTGAGTCAAATTCAAGCAAAAAAAAATCATTTTTCAAATGAGTTCAAAAGGATGTAACAGCACAAAGCATAAATGTATCGATACTATGTTTAAAACCCTCAAATGCATTAATACATCATAGTGTATCGATATAACAGAATGAGTGTCAATTCATACCCTACATGGATCAATACACTGCTTGGTAATAGCTAAGGTTTGGCTGAATCCCTTGAGTGTATCGATACAAATGGCTTTATATCGATACAGCATGATGAGTATCGATGCTCAACCTAATGTATTGATACAATAGCTTGTAACGGTCACATTTTTTATTCTTGTATCGATACACTTAGTGCTATTCGATACAACAACATGGGACTAAATGGAAACAAGCATTTATGAAGGCTACAATGGCTCTCCACCAACCTTATTTAATGCCCAACATCTATAAATCAATTCCAAGCTATAAATAGAGGTTCCTAACAACTGAAGAAGTAAGAGATACCAAGATCAATCAAGCATTGAACAACAAAATCCCAAAGAATTCTTCATTGTGCTTGTGTCCAATTTGTACTCTGTCAAGTTTATTTGTATCTCTTCCACTTTGTTCTTAAATTCCATCAAACACACACTACTAAAGGTTCTAATTATTTGCAAACACTTCATTATATCGCAAAAAGGGTTGCCTGAAAATGAGTGAAAACAAATAAGAATTTAGGGTAGAATTCTTAAGGGGATTGAAAGGTTTTATGCAAGCCTTAAAAGATAGAGTTGTAAGGTTATACCTTAGCCTTAAAGGTAACAATTTCATTAGTGAATTATGGGAATCACCTCAGCAAGAAAGTTCCAAGAAAAAAGGACATTGGTTTCGAGTTCAAGGATCGAACCTCTATATATTGATCATTTGTTTTTCTTATCCTTAACTACTTTTTACTTTCAATTTATTTCAAATTTTTGTAAGAGATAAATTTGTGATCAACTTTTTTATAAAACCAATTCACCTCTTCTTTCTTCAATCTTTACCTTGAGCTAATGATTGGTATCAAAGCTTTAGTCTTTATTAAAGGTTTTACAACCTTAGAAATGATCCTTACTAGCTCAAAGAATGAAAGATACAAACATAATGGTTAAAGCATTAAGAGGTCCACTAGAGTTAAAGAGCCAAGATGAAGTATGTTTCATGGCATTTGAGTCAAATGCAAACACTATGGGACTTGAAGGCTACTCCATCATGAGACTTCCACTCTCTAATAGTGACAACTACTCATACTGAAAAACAAGGATAAGGCTTTTTATCCAAGTAAATGACTATGAAGTATAGAAGATCATTGTTAATAGGCCACTCATCCCTAAGAAGAAGGTTGGAGAAATTATTGTGCTGAAAGAAAAAGATGAATCCTAAGATGGCATGCTAAGATGAAGCAAAATACTAAGATGGCATAAGTGAATGCTAAGGTCATGCACACACTATTTTGTGCTCTTAACCCAAATGAGTACAATAGAGTCTTACTTGGTGACAATGCCAAGCAAGTGTGGGACATGATAGCAACAACTCATGAAAGGAACAAATAAAGTAAAGGAATCCAAAATAAGTATGCTTACACTTGACTACGAATTAATCAAAATCAAAGTAGATGAGACCATCAAAGAAATGTTGGATAGGTTAATGGGCATCATGAATGGGTTGAAGGCACTTGAAAAGACCTATCCAGACAAAGACATGGTGAAAATGCTTCTCAATAATCTTCCCAAGTCTTAGGAAACAAAAGTGATAACAGTTGAGGGTCCAAATATCCTAACACATTTTCATTGGATGAACTCATAGGCTCTCTCCTAACCTATGAGATAAAGATTTAACATGGTCAAGAACCACCAAAGAAGGCAAGTGTTGCTTTAAATCAACCACTCAAGATGATGATGATGATGATGATGAATTGAGGAAAATGAAGAGATGGCCATGTTTGCAAAAAGATTCAACAAGTTCATAAGAATGAATAAGGCAAAAAAAACTCCTAGAAGAGAAATGATGAAGGGAGAATCAAGCAAGAAAGAAAAAGATCAAATTATTTGCTATGAGTGCAAGAAACTAGGACATATCAAATTTGAATGTCCAATCTGGAAGAAACAAAACTAGAAGAAAGAAAAGAAGAAGGCTAGGGTGGCCACATGGAGTGATAGTGACACATCTGATAATGATGGTAACGAAGTGCCCAACCATGTATCATGGCTCTTAATGAGCCCAAGGTATCTTTTAATGCTAATGCCTATTAATTTAATGAATTACAAGATGCATTTGATGAGTTAGCATTAAAATTTGAAATTATAAATTTAAAATATAGAAAAATGAGTTTTAAACTTAAGGAAAAAATGAATCATTAAGAATGACAAATAATAATATTAAAAAGAAAGTAAATGAGTTACAAGTTAAAAGTGATGATCTAACTAAGAAAAATACAAACTTGCATAACTCATTCGTAAAGTTTTATATGGCGCAACAAAAATTGAAAGATATGTTGGAAACACAAAGAGCATTTTTGATAAAGATGGTTTATTCAATAATATAATTGAAAAAAATTCACTTCTAGAATTTCTTTATGACACAAAATAAATCATTTGATGCATCTAGCATATGTATTCGTTACCATAAATTTGGTCACACATTTCATAGTTGTTCTTTAAAGGTAGCATATCTCAAGATGAGGCTATTAAATGAAGTTGATTCCAAAAGGCATGAGAATTGTGAACACTAATACTCAAGGACCTAAGAAAATTTGGGTAACTAAAAACAATACATGATTTTGTGTTTGTAGGAGGTGCTTCAAGGCTAATTCAACAAGGAAAGATTTTTGGTACCTTATAGTGGATGTTCAAGACACATGATCGATGACAAAAGTCAATTCATGGAACTAAGGCCTAAGGATGGATGAAGTGTTACTTTTGGCGATAACTCAAAAGGATAAATTGAAGGCATTAGAAAAATTGGTAACAATTCTTCATCCAACATTAAAAATATTCTATTTGTCAAAGGTCTCAAACATAGCCTCCTTAGTATTAGTCATTTGTGTGATAAGGGCATGTTATTGTTGAGTCAATGAATTGTTATGTTGTTGATATTAAATCAAATATAGGACATAGAAAAGGAGATGTTTATATTGTACATCTAGATAACTTAGGAAATGACTTGTTTTCTCAAAATGTTTGCTTTGTTGCAAATAATGATGACTTGTTTTGGTTGTGGCGTAGAAGATTAGGGCATGCTAGTATGAATGTATCTAGAAAAGATCTTGTTGTTGGATTGCCAAACATGAAATTTGATAATGATAGAATATGTAATGCATGTGTTCAAGGAAAACATAAGAGAGCTTTATTCAAACCAATTAATATTGTTTCAACTACTAGAGTATTACGACTTATTCATATTGATCTTTTTGGTCCCACTAGGACATTAATCTTAAGTGGTAAGCAATATGGATTTGTTATTATGGATGACTACTTTAAGTTTACTTGGGTTCTCTTCTTAAGCTCTAAAGATGAAGCTTTAGAAACATTTATGACTTTTACAAAATTATTCAAAATGAAAAAGGTTATTCTATTTCAAGTGCAAAAAGTAATCATGGAAAAGAATTTGAAAATCTTAGTTTTGACAAATTTTGTAATGACAATAGCTATAATTTCTTGACTCCTACAACCCTTCAATAAAGTGGATGTGTTGAGAGATAAAATAGAACCTTGGAAGAAATGGCTAGAACCATGCAATGTGAAAATAATTTACCAAGGTATTTTTGGGCGAAAGCCATTAACACTTCTTGCTACTTTATAAATAGAGCTATCATTAGGCCAATTTTAAACATGTGAACTTTTCAAGGGAAGAGAGCCTAACATTAGTTATTTTTATCCTTTTGGTTGTAAATGCTTTGTATTAAATAACGAAAAGGATAATCTTGGTAAATTTGATGCAAAAAGTGATGAAAGAATTTTTCTTGGCTATTCTACAAATTCTAAAGCTTATAGAGTGTTTAATAAGAGAACTCTAGTTATTAAATAGTCCAAACATGTTATGTTTGATGAAGCTAATTCTACCTTGAGAAAGATATCTCCTGATAGCGATGATGTAAAGATTTACCAAGAACATCAAGTTGAAGCATCACACAAGGAACAAGAACAAACAATTCAAGATCAAGAAGCTCCAAAAGAAGATGAACTACATGAGCCAATCGAAGTTGAAAGAGAAAGAAATCATCCTAAAAGTTGACTTATGTTAAAGAAGGTGAGATAATGGTGATCCTAATCAAGAGGTAAGAACTAGATTATCTTTTAGAAATATGTGCAATTATGTAGCTTTTCTTTCACAAATTAAACCTAAGAATTTAGATGAGGCTCTAAAGGATGGTAGCTAGATAATGGCCATGCAAGAGGAGTTAAATCAATTTGAGATGAGTGAAGTTTGGAATTTAGTGGAAAGACCTTGTAATTTTCCAATCTTAGGTACTAAATGTGCCTTTAGGAACCAAAGTGGTGAACATGGAAGCATAGTTAGAAATAAAGCTAGATTAGTAGCTAAGGGATATAGTCAAGAAGAAAGAATTGATTTTGATGAGACTTATTCCCCCTAGCTAGACTAAAGGCCATTAGAACACTATTAGCCTTTGCATGTTTTAATAATTTCAAGTTGTTTCAAATGGATGACAAAAGTGCTTTTTTAAATGATTCTATTAACAAAGAATTTTATGTTGAGCAACCTCCCGGTATTGAAAATCCTCATTATCCTGATCATGTTTTTAAACTCTCAAAGGCCTTGTATGTTTTAAAGCAAGCCCCTAGAACATGCTATAAAAGGCTATCAAAATTTTTAATTGAAAAAGGTTTTAATAGAGGCAATGTTGACAAAATTCTTTTTTATACAAGTCAAAGGTAAAGACATTTTAGCAGTTCAAGTGTATGTTGATGATATTATTTTTAGTGCTACTAATAAATCTTTTTATCAAAAATTTTCTAAGTTAATGCAAGGCGAATTCGAGATGAGCATGATAGGAGAATTAAAATTCCTTTTAGGACTACAAATCAAGCAAACGAAAGATGGCATCTTCATCAATTAAGCGAAGTAGACAAAGGAATTACTCAAGAGGTTTAAAATGGATGAAGCAAAGCCCTGTTCCACACCTATGAGTGCTTCAACAAAGCTTGAGAAGGATGAAGGAGGTAAATTTATTGATTTTAAACTTTATAAGTCTATGATAGACCCATTGCTATATCTTACCATAAGTAGACTTGATATAATGTTTAGTGTATGCCTATATGCATGATATCAATCATCACCTAGGGAATCACATTTAGTTGCCATAAAAAGAATCTTTAGATGTCTTAAAGACACTCCTAATCTAGTCTTATGGTACTCAAAAGGGTTATCTCTTGCCTTACATGCTTATTCCAATGCATATTTTGGAAGATATTAAATTGATAGGAAAAGCACTTCCACTACTTGTCAATTTCTTTGAAATATGCCCATGTCATGGCTATCCAAGAAACAAAATAGTGTTGCTTTGTCCATAATCAAAGTGGAGTACATATCCGTGGAAAGTTGTTGTGCCCAAATCTTGTGGATAAAACAATAAATAGAGGATTTTTGCATTACCATTTAGGACTCAAGATAACAAGTTAAGTTTTGACACCTCTATTGGAATATACTTAAAGATTTATTCCCATCAGTCAAGACTAGCATTTACCAAAAGACCTTCCAAATTAACCTTTTGAGAAGAGGTGGTTACCGGTCAAGATTAGCACACATCAAATTACCCCATCTAAAGACTGAGGGAGCATCATAATAGGATTATCTGTACTTTAAGGAATTTAAATAGGGGAGCACTCATTTCTCTTTCTAATCCTATTGTGAAATCTCTTGCTATTGACCTTTTAATATCAACTCTTGACCTTGTCAAGTCAACCATTCCAAACCCAAGTCTTTTCAAGCCAGTCCTAATAAGCCTTGATCATGGGCACATTCAAACCATTGGCCTTGTTATGCTAAAATGATCAATTTTGTGCACCAAATTCCTAAACCATTTAAATAATGTTGAATTTTGGCCTAATTTGAGGAAGTTTTTAAAGATGAACACTGATTGTCGGAACATTTTAAGGGTGTGAAATGATAATATATTATCTTCGATATTGGAAAATATCTATCCAAGACTAGGTTGCTTGATTTTTTCACTGCCATAATGAGATAATTCATGGCCTTTGGAACACAACAAGCCTCGACCAAATAAATAATGAACCTTTATAGCATGAAGACATAAGAGTTTACTTTTGTTGTATGAACACTAATTCTATATTTGATCTCTTCCTAGGAAAGTTCATGATACTTAAAGGTTTGAAAATCAAAATAAGCAAAAATCTTGCCAGGGCAAAGCATTATCTGCTTCACGAACAATACCAACTTTGAAAGGTGACATATCAACAAATCACACCTTTATAAGATGTCAAGATGCTAAGAGATGAAAGATTGATATAGACTTTAATAGGGTTTATCAATGTCTACATAAAGGCATCTTAAGGAAAACCATGACATCACCAAAAGAAAAGGGAGATAATCAACCTTTTTAACATTTTTATAAGAAACCTCGTTGTTTGCAAACATAGCATATGAACACATGCATATCTCAAAAACATTTGCATCATTCCAACATCTACATCATAAGAGCACACATTTCACATCATTCATAAGTTCCCTTGTAAAAAAACCTGATAGGATGTAATTTTTATAAATTAAATGAGAGTCAACTTTGCAATTGGCCATATGGTAAACCTAGTAAAATTCGTCTATGTCAAGAGTCTAGTCCAAAAGAGCTAGATGCCTATCAAGTCAGTCCACAAATAGTTGGGCACCTGTAGAGTCAAGCCAATACAGATGGCCATTTGTAAGCCTAATGAAGTTGGCCCTTATACCAAGAGTAAGCCTAATAGCACCAGTTGGCTAGTTCTGGCTAATTAGTCTGTATCTCATCTCAAATCCAATACAACTGGCCATATAGTAAGCCCAGTGAAATTGGCCCATATCAAAAGTCTAGTCTGCAAAGAGCTAGGCACCTATCAAGTCATATCATAAAGGGCTAGGCACTAGTAAACCTAAGGTCAATGCAATCGGCCACGTGGTAAGCCCAGTGAAATTGGCCTATACTAAGAGTTTACTCTATAAAGAGTTGGGCACTTGTCGAATCAATACACAAGAAGCTAGATGCCTATCGAGTCAGTCCATGAAAAGCTGGATATCTATCGAGTTAAGCACAATATGGTTAGCCATTTGGTAAGCATGGTGAAACTGGCCTATATCAAGAGCCAAGCCAAATGTATGTGGCCATGTGGTAAGCCAAGTGAAATTGGTGCATATCAAAGGCAACCCTAATAATGTTGGTAGCCTAGTCTTAGCTAATTTACTTATACAAAAGGTGAGCTAAGTGATGCTGGTAGATTAGGTATGGCTAATTGACCCAAAATCAAGTCAGTCAGCAAATAACTAAACACTTATTGGCTAGTCTACAAGAAACTAGACATCTATTGAGCTAGTTTATGAAGAGTTGGCTACCTATCGAATCAGTTTACGAAGACCTAGACGTCTATCAAGTCAGTCCATAAAGAGTTCGACACTCTTCATATTAGTCGACAAAAAGCTATAAGCCTATCAAGTCTGCCCACAAAGAGCTGGGCACCTGTTGAATCCAAGTCCACATCAGCTAATACTTGTTTAAGGACATTAAGCACTAGAAAACTCAAAGCCTAGTAGAGAGGTCAAACTTTACAAATCCCATTTAGTTTATCAGAATCACTGTAGAAATATTGCTCTTATCCTCACATAATATTAAATTTTGATTTTTTCATCATAAGCACATAAGATAACATCAAGCACCTCCAGGATAAAATGGCGCCTTTCAGTTTTTACCTTATTCCTAATACTCAGCAACAGACAAAGAAGGATAGCAGTAGACATCTTATTTTATCTAAGCCAACATCTAAGGCATCAAAGGTCATTATTTGAGGCATTATCAAGGCTATTCAGACAAACACAGATCAATCGCTCATCATTCTTATCAATGGTAAGGTGTTTGGACAGCCAAAGCTACATGTAATTCACGTTTGCATGTGTAAGTATCGACACAAGACCCTTAGTATTGATACAAGGCCTCTACATCATTAAAATCCAAAATTGTACTACTTATATCAATATAGGAGGCAATGTATCAATACATTTGCATAGTGACTGATACAAAAGGGTAGTATATTGATATAAGGTTATGCCATACATAAAATTGCAAAATTTTGCTCTATGTATCGGTACAACATGCTAATTTTGTTTAATTCATGGCTTTTTTTAGCTCTTGCATAATTAATCCAAAATTTTTGTTTTAGCCATGTTTTTGCCAACAAAAATCATCCAAATTTATATCGAGCCTCATCATTGGACTTCTAATCGGGTTTATTGGAATTTTTGTGGCCCAAATAGCCATGGTAAGAACATCTTCATAACTTATTACAACTTGTTAGGGGGTAATATTGACCTTTTTATGGCTCAGCTGCATAAAATGGCTTTAATCCACTATTTTTGCTCAGTAAGTCAATGGAATTAGTAGGTAGCTAAGCATAGTACCATGTCCACATTAGAGATACATACACCAAAGCCCAAGATATCCTTGTTTATTGCATATTCTCTTTCCTATCAACATGTCTATATAGTTAACTTTTGTTAACTTTGGTCCAACAAATCATACTTACACATACACACCTATTTCTCATAGTCTCTTCACCAGCTAGCCACAAAAAAAAACCTTAAATATTCTCCATTTTTGTAGTTCCTTGAAGCCTCCATAAAAAATCCCTCAAAAACATTTCCTTTTGCTTCATTTCAGCTCTCCAATCTCCCTTTAATTAATACTACAACCCTCAAGCTCCTTCTTTTCATCATTTTGTTTCTGATCAATAGCAAAGAAAAGGGAAAAAAGTGAGCCATAAGTGTAGCAACTTTTTTGCTTAACATCATTAGCAAGATCTTTAAGCTTTTGGGTATATTTCCTACTCTTTCTTTATTCATTTTCTTTTTTTATTTTACATCATCTCATCATAATGAGCCTTATCATGAAAACCATGACTTAACCTTAGGAAATTCATGCATTTTGCAACCTTGCTTGTGGTAGACTTAAGACTTTTGGTGCTTTGCCAACCTTTTTACCATGTTTTATTATGCTTATCTGCTTGGTTCATATTGGAAACATATTTTAATGCTCTCTTGATCCAAAAAACTTTTTTCTTGTTCAAACATGTTCATATCATATCTTGTGGCATGGTTCTTCATGTCATTCAGGAAACTAACATCTCTATGCATTTTATTATTCATTTTGTTCATCATTTCCATGCCCAAATGTCATCTTTGTTTGTCTAAACATGCTTTCAATGTTTATTGCTATGAATTTCTTATTTAGTCATAACATGTTTTTCTAGATGTTTGTTTAATGTTTGTCAAAATCTATTTGTTTTTTAAAACCTTCTAAGTTAAATCCATGTTACCTTCAATAAATGGAGATTAACATGGATTTAATGTTTCCACTAATTGGTTTTCCAATCTTGGCAAAAAATAAAGCTTTCCATGTTCTTATTTAAAGCTCAATGAAGCTAGAACATTATGAATTTTTTTTAAAAAAGTGTATTGGTTTTAGGTTACTTTGTGCCTTGATCTTGTTGCCCAATGTCCAAAACTAATGATAAGGTTAATGGGCTGTTTCATCATCCCAAATTACTCCTAGATTGTATGAATCAGCTTGTGAAGTCACTATTACTAATCCGCTCCTTGTCACGGACATTTGAATGTCTATGGCCCAAGTTTAATTTTAGGAACCCTAAAACCTAAAAATTCCCTTGTTTTCCTCTAGCAACAATACAACCATGATTTGGAAAATCATTTCTAAACCTTAGATAGTTTTTATCAAATTTTTGGTATTTTTCCTTTAAGAGGTATTTAGTTCCCTTTTTGAACGTATTTTGTTTGCCTTCAGATCATTCCAAATGAGAGAGTTATGATTTTTTAAATCAACACCGACAGGTCCCTAGAATCAATGATTTTTTTAGATTTTCAAAATATTTTTCAAAAATCTTTCATGAAACTTTATGTTCGGAAAGGTATCATTTCTTATTCAATGATTCTAAAAGAATCTGGAATGACTTTTCAAAGTTTACTGTGCCATTTCTTGACATATGCTGCCAATAGCAAGCTAGTCCCAAATTCAAAAATTAATTCTGCCTAGGAAGTGATTTTCTAGATTTTTAAAATATTTTTATATTAATCATTGTTGAGTTAACTTTTCAATTCTGTCTTGTTTTTCAAAAGAAACCTTCGGATCAATCCAAAAAATTTCGAAAAGGTGGGCAGTGCAATGTAACCCCTGTTTATAACATTTATCAAAATTAATGAATTTTCTTGAATCACTTTTCCGAGATATTTGAATGCCATGGAATGAGGTTGATTAATTCCCTGTGGAGTCATGTGCCATAATACAAGTCCCATTAGGCTCGAATCAAGGCACAAAAACTCTTTAAAAGTTAATTTTATCCTTTTCAATCCATCAATTTTAATTTAAAATCCATATTTTTACCAAAAACCTCAAAAACATTCTAATTTCCAAAATCATCAAGATTTTCAACTATGATGATACTCTAACTCTATTTTTCAAGGGGATACTCCAACCCTACTTTTCAAAACTTCATCCAAAAGATCTAAATTTTTCTTTTCCTAGGCCGCCTTGGATTTTCAACCAAAACCTTGATTTCATGCCTTATACAATTGGCAAGTCCAAATATGTCTTAAAATTGTTAATTTAGTTTTTTTTAAATAACTGATTATAATTATGAGATACATTATGATCATCTTTCTTCTTTCCTTTTTTATGTGATTTTATGCAATATTATATTATTTTGTCATCTTACTAACATATATCCCTTCGTGGTGTTCATCTTGCATTATATTTCCAAAATTATTTTCAAAAATTCTAAAGGCAATGTTTTGTTTTAGTATCCCTCTAGTGCTTGACACAAGATATCTGATTTTCAAGATTAAATTCGAAGATTATTTTGTCAAAAATATCTATGTTTCTCTCCAGAATGCTCATGGGATTAAAATTTCCTTTAAAACCCATATTTATTATTTAATGCAAATTCATGCATAAAAGGTGATTATATCAAAATAATGTAAGTCAAAATTGAAGAAACCGAAATCAATATAAGACATGCTAGATGGTACTGATTTTGAGCATTAGCTGCTAATCTTTCCCTATGCATAACCAACTCTCGAACCTAATTGTCGAATCTCTAGACCAAGTAGACCATGCAATTGATGTTTTGAGTTTTGTAACTCAGAGTATCGATTTCAATAGGCAAATGATCATTCCTAGCCACTTTGTGGTAGCCATTTAAGATTGGATGGAAAAGTGATTCATCAGATGATTTCCCTTAATTTAAAAAAGAAAGGAGTTTTGGTTAAGATGACACCCCTTTGTAAGACTGTCAATTTTGACCAAAACCCAAACCCAATCCAACTTGTTTGACCAAAAAATGTCAACAACCTAAAATTGACCAACCCTAATCCAAAAATGACCTGAACTTGAAATAACTTGTATCCAGAATGACTCAAGCCTGAAATAATCCGAACCCGAAATTACCCAAACAATTAACATAAAATTATCTGAACTTAAATTAGGTATAATTTTATTTCAAAAAAAATACTTATTACATAAATTATTAATATATTTTATTATCTTATTTCATAACTTGTAATTATATTGGATTGTGATAAAGTATGTAAATACCATTTGGTATGTATAAATTAATTATATTCCTATTTTTATTCTCTTATCTTTATGTAAAATAATACAATAATTTTACATGTGCCTGTTATAATAATTTTTAATAGTTGATTAATTTAAATGTTTTAAATTGTTATTGTAAAAGTAGGAAATCATTTCCATTGTTTTATTTATCACTTACAAGAATATTGCTTGGTAAAACTTTATATGACCATCATTATTTTATTTATAATTTTTTACTTCTCACTTAGGTATGATAAACACTTTCATAATTATTATTGTTAAAGATTGAAGATGTTTTCATTTCTTTGGTCGGACTTGAATAAGAGAATTGAAAAAAAAATCAAATTATAATCAATTGAAATTTCAATATTCAACTAAGTGAATGTTTAAAAAAAAACTCCTATATGGTTTTGCAAGATGTTTGAAATTGACAGTTTAATTTGATAATCCTTGAAAATTCAATACTGAAACACATTGATGTATATTGCCATCTTTCTATTTATAAACATAAAAATTTGCAATAAACGAGAAAGTCATAACTTTGATGGTTGAATCAAAACATAGGACCAAAATTTCATGCAAAATTTTCAAATATAATTTGCAAAAAGATATTTTTAGCAAGCAAATATTTAAGAGGGATATTTTAAGAGCTTTTCTACTTTCATTGTTGCAACTCAAAATACCATATGATCAGTAGTAGATAAAACTATCTTTAATGGAAAGAAATAAAAAGCATCCCTCTTTTGGCCAGGATAATGGGTTAATAGGTTAACTTTTATTGATTTTTAATTAATTTTTTTAGTTTATTTGGGCTGAAATTGGGTATGGATAATGGGTTAATAGGTTAACTTTGATTGGCTTATTGGATTTTAGGTTAGTTTGGTTAAAATATTGTTAGGCAACAACCTCATTTTAGCCATAATAAGATTTTTTCTCCAGCCTTTTGGATAATAATACTTACCTGCTAAAAAATTTCTTAGTGATATTTACTAAATAAATAGATAACATAAATTTTGATAGTGATATTTACTAAAAATTATTAAATGATAATAATTATTTAATTAAATTTGAAAAATAATTCGATTATAAAAAAAATCTAAAAATTTAGTTAAAAATATATTTATTTTATTAAAAATTAAAATATATATTTAAAATATTTTTATTTTTATATTTCAATAAAATTTTAATTAAATATGATTTGAGCAAATAATTTATTTAAATTTAATCTGATTTGATTTTAAAATAGATAAATTAATACAAATGATCCGAACTTGTTTAAATCTAGTATCAAACTTTATTGACCCAAATTTAAAATGACCATATTCGATGAGTCCAACTTTTGGCTTAATTCAAATCAAAATCGAAAATGACTTGAACCCAATTAACCTAAGTGTTAGACCTGATTGACACAAATCCAAAATGACCCAAATCCAATTAACTAAACATTAAACCCAATTTGCTCGAACCCGAAAGGACCTGAAACCGAAATGACCCAAACCAAAAATGAGCTGAACCCGAAATGACCCGAACCTAGAATAACCCAAAACCAAAATGACTCGAACCCGAAAATAATCTAAAAATTTTAAAACTCGAAATGATCTAACCCAAATGACCCAACTCGAAGCTAGCCCGACCTGCCCAATTAATAGGTCTACCCCTTTGTCAAGAATTTTATCATTTTTCACATATATGTTAAGATATGCACATCATCTAAGTAATTAGATAAGGGCATGTTTTGATAGTCACCAACTTAAAAACATATCCATAGCATCAAGGAAACATGCATCAAACTTAAAAAATGTCATGGCTATATGAAATGGTTCACTACTATGGATGAAAAATAAAATGAACACTATATCTAAAGATGAGAAAATATAACAAGAAGCTTTAGAATCCTTACTTTCTTAAAAGTTCCAACACTCTTTATTTCTTTCTTTCAAAAGAAAAACTTTTCTAAAAGAATGTGTTATTTTCTCAACCTTTCCTTACTTACTATGAGCTAGCTAGAAGAAAAGCTAGAAAATGAACTTAAAAAATGCATTTTTGGTGTGTTTCTTAGGGCTGGTATAGGGCAACAAAAATGAAAAAGATATAAAAGCTCAAAGGTGGCTAGAAAGTGTGTAAAATGAGTGTGTAGAGAGCTTTGTGTAAAGCCATCTTAGTTGAAGAAAACTTTTCTTATAAAGACATGTGAATAGCTAAAGTCAAAAACCAAAAGCAAGGGCAATTTTGGTTTTTGCTACATGTGCCCCATAAGAAGCCAAGGTATGTTCAACTCTTCCATATTTTAACTAGTTTAGTTAGCTAAAACAATGGATCAAGCCATTTTATGCAGTTGATATATATATAAAATATTAAAATTGCCCCTCAATAAAGTGAATGAAATCATGAAATTGCTAATAATATAGCTATTAAGGCCTCACAAATCAATTAAGCCCAATTGCAAGCCCAATGTTAAGGCCTAGTATGAATTTAGGTGATTTTTAGAGCCAAAATCATGGCCAAACTCATATTTTGAATTAATATTGCAGCTGTAGAAAAATGCCATGGTTCAGGTAAAATTGCCTAGATGTGTTAGTACATTAGCCTCTTTTGGGTGAATATATTAAAACATTTGGGTCTAAAAATCATATTTTCATTACTATTAAGCCTTATATTAATACCATAGTCTAAAGAATGGATACATTACGTAAATATATTGATACAACACTATTTTATTCAATTTTGGTGCTGTGGCAGCCTTTGTTTCGAGATACCAAGACCATGTATCGATACCTTTAACTAAAAATAAGGATTTTGCTTATTCTTGGTTCCCTAAACACCTTACCATACTAAGAATGATACGAAATGGATTTGTGCTTGCCTACATTCTTCGTAAAGCTTTTCTGAAGTTCGCTATGGAGGCCCACATAAAATAAGGTGTCTACGACTACCCCTTTTTATCGTTGCTAGATATTAAAAATAAGGCAAAGATAAATAGGGACCATTTTATCTATGAAGGAATGATGTCCTTCGAATGTTAAAATCTCATCAAGATGAGCATGGTATTTTGATGACAATTTCAATTTAAAGAAGAAAATAATCTTAATAGACTTTTCTTATAGGGATTTAACCTTCCTAAGAAGTGAACTTAGACTATATAAGACTTGACCTTCCTATTGAGTGCCAAGGTGGACTTAGACTATAAAAGACATAACCTTCCTATCAGGTGCTAACTCGTGCAAACTTTGAGTGTATAGAACTTAGCCTCTCTATTAGGTGTTACCTAGTGTTAACTTTAACTCAATAAGACTTGGTCTTCATATCAGATGCCAACTAGTTTGGACTTGGACTCTATAAGAGTCAACCTTCCTATTAGGTGCCAGTTAGAGTGGACTTAGAGTTTATAGAACATGCCCTTCTGATTAGGTGCCAACTAATGTGGACTTGTACTCTATAGGAATTAACTTTTCTATCAAGTGCTAGCTAGTGTGGACTTTGACTCTATAGGACTTGTCCTTCTTATCAGGTGCCAACTAGTATGGATTTTGACTTTATAGAACTTAATAGACTTTCCTTATAAGGATTTAACCTTCCTACCAAGTGAACTTAGACTCTATAAGACTTGACCTTCCTATTGGGTGCCAAGGTGGACTTAGACTATATAAGACATAACCTTCCTATCAGGTGCTAACTCGTGCACACTTTGAGTGTATAGAACTTGGCCTCCCTATTAGGTGCTAGCGAGTGTGAACTTTAACTCAATAAGACTAAACCTTCATATCAAATGCCAACTAGTTTAGGCTTGGACTCTATAGGAGTCAACCTTCTTATTAGGTACCAGTTAGTGTGGACTTAGAGTTTATAGAACATGCCCTTCCGATTAGGTGCCAACTAATGTGGACTTGTACTCTATAGGACTTAACCTTTCTATCAGGTGCTAGCTAGTGTGGACTTTGACTCTATAGGACTTATCTTTCCTATCAGGTGCCAACTAGTGTTGATTTTGACTGTGTAGAACTTAATAGACTTTTCTTATAACGATTTAACCTTCCTACCAAGTGAACTTAGACTCTATAAGACTTGACCTTCCTATTGGGTGCCAAGATGGACTTAGACTATATACGACATAACATTTCTATCAGGTGCTAACTCGTGCAAACTTTGAGTGTATAGAACTTGGCCCCTCTATTAGGTGCTAGCTAGTATAAACTTTAACTTAATAAGACTTAACCTTCATATCAGATGCCAACTAGTTTGGACTTGGACTCTATAGAAGTCAACCTTCCTATCAGGTACTAGTTAGTGTAGACTTGGAGTATATAGAACATGCCCTTCTGATTAGGTGCCAACTAGTATGGACTCACACTCTATAGGACTTAACCTTTCTATCAAGTGCTAGCTAGTGTGGACTTTGACTCTATAGGACTTGTCCTTCCTATCAGGTGCCAACTAGTATGGACTTTGACTCTATAAAACTTAAACTTCTTATCAGGTGTCAGCTAGTATAGGCTTTGACTTTATAAGACTTGACCTTTCTATCAAGTGCCAATTAGTATGTACTTAGACTTTATAGGACTTGAACTTCATATTAGGTGCTAGCTAGGTTAGACCTAGACTCTATAGGACTTAACCTTCTTATTAGGTGCCAGCTATAGTGAACTTGGACTCTAGAAGACTTGACTTTCCTATCAGGTGCTAGCTAGTGTGGACTTGGATTCTATAAGAATTAACCTTCCTATTAGATGTCAGCCAATGTGGACTCTAGCTCTTGATACTGGCCAATTTCACTAGGTAGAACCAGCAACATCGGGCTTGACTCTTGATATAGGCTAACTCCACTAGGCTCACCACATAACCAGCTATATTAGGCTAAACTCTTAGAATGGGCCAACTTTAGTGGGTTTATCAGATGGCCAGCGATATTGGGCTTGGCCTTGGGTAAATTCAAAGAGTTTACCTGGTTGATCTTTAATAGATTTTGGGATTAGGAATCCTTACCTCGTGTCTTTTTTGAGTTTAAGGATTTTTGGTTTAGGATTCCTTACCTAGGAAATCGTTAACTATTTCATAAATAGTGTATAAGAATGCAAATGCTTGTTTCAATGATGCAATGGCATGATTATGTTAAAAATCTAATTCACGATAGTGTTCTCAATCATTCTCTAATTAGGACCTCATTCATCTTTTCTCAAGGCTAAGTTTGTTTGGTTAGTTTACATTAATTCAGAGCAATTTATTGATTTAAAGTTTTAAATATTGATGCTTTGAGTTAGAATGGTTTTTTCATGAATGGCAAGTTTCTAGTGATTCACTTTTTCTAGTTAAGGTATGCCATAAAGAAGCTTTGCACATATTTTTAGGTATAGGAGCATTTTTAAGCAAGTCAGTCTTGATTTTAGGACTCATACTTAGCCTTAAGACCTAACCAAATTTTCCTCTAAAATCTTTATCTTTTCCAACGTAATACTAAGAAATCCTATTATCAATTTTATTCACTTAGCAAGCATTATCTATTAAATGACAAACATGTTGTAATGTTAAATGCAAGTATGGTGCAAAAAGATTGAAGGAAAAATAGGTAATTGTATTAATTCATGGAAAAAAAGGTACAGTTTGAGAAAAAGTTTAAAAATACAAAGGGAGTGAAAGGATAGATATTTTTGGGCAGTTGATGCCCTAATGTTAATGACACGGATTCACTGTTTGTTGTCTTCTAAGATCTTTTATAAATGATTGACTTGTTCAGTATCAGCTAATCTTTGAAAAACTCTTCAGATTGTCCATATCATAATGGTCGCCTCAAATTTGGGTAAATGCCACCCTTTTCTTTCGGGTATGATTTTTAGTTAAGTTTAGGTTAGATAGGCTTTGAATTGGCCTAAGTCTAGTGATTTCATTTGATTTGACCGAGGTAAGGTGGATAAGTTAGATTAAAGATATTATAGATTTGGTTTGGTCTGGATAAGTTTAGGTTACTTAAGTCGCTCTTTTGGGTTTTCATCTTATATACCTAGATACCCTTTTAAGTTTTCATCTAAGGTTTTTTTTATGATCACAAGATGCCTCTTTAGGTTTTAATCTTAGATTCTTTTCCATGCTTAGTACTTATTCACCCTTATGTACTCATAGGGTTCGGCAAGTTATTGTCATCCATTTCAGTCAAGATTAGGGCTCTTTTGGAAAAGCCCATTTTTCCATGTAGGGTCTATCCTAGTTTAAAGTCCACTTACCTCGATCATCTTTATGGATTAGGATGATTTTTTTTTTGTACAAGACACCTTTTCAGAATTAACAAGGATGAATTTTCTTATTGTAAGCTCTTGTCATTCATTTTTGAGACGTTTGCCTATAATAAATGGCCTTCATCCTTTCTTCATCAATTAGATTAAGTTGTTCAAATCAATCCCTTACCTACTTAGTTTCTTTCAGCTATGATTCCATTAAGACCTTTAGAGAGTGAATTTTAATCTTGTCAAGTAGAATGACTTTTGAATTGTAGGCTAAAGAAAATAGGGTAGCACCTATAGAGGTTTAGACTAAAGTATGGTAAGCATGGAGTGCAAAGGGTAACTTTTCATGCCAATCTTTGTATGTCTCAGCCATTTTCTCCACCATCTTTTTTGATGTTCATGTTAGCTACCTCAACTGTCCATTTCATTTAGGATAGTATGGTATAGAATTATGATGCTTAATTTTAAACTGGGAGCACATCACTTGCATCATTTTATGTTTCAAATAGCACATATTATCTATAATGTTTTGCTTGGGAAGACTATATATATCCTGCTTCACAAACTTACATATGACTAACTTGGTAACATTACCATATGAGGTCGTTTCTACCCATTTTGTAAAGTAGTCGATCATAAATAGGATATAACATTGCCCGTTGAAAGCTTTTGGGATGATGGTCCGATCATATCCATGATCCATGTAAGGAAAGGCTATAAGGCAATCATGATAAGTAAAGGTGATGGTAGGGCATCAATCTTGTCTGCATGAATTTGGCACTTATATCTCTTTCAAGCATAATTGATGCAATCATTTTCAAGAGTTAACTAGTAGTAACCCAGTTAATTTGCTTTGTTATTTAGTGTCCATTGGTTCGTGAGCTGCAGATTTCCTCGTCGACTTCTTCTAAGATCCTTTTGGTTTCAAAGGTATCTATGCATTTTAGTAATACCTAACCTCAAACTTTTTTATGTGAGATTCCACATCTAAGACAAAATCATTGACCATTCTGCGGATAATCTTCTTGTCAATTTCACTAGCATGCTCGGGGTATTCCTAATCCCAAATATACCAAAACATGTCATGATCCAGGGTAAACTATTCATTTTTTCCTCTATGTGTTGGCAATATACTAAGGTTTCATAGATATTCATTTATATGGGCATGACCTCTTATTCTTGGTTTATTTTGAACATTAAAGCCAAGGTTGCTAGAGCGTTAGCCATTTGGCTTTTTTCCTGAGCAGGTGTCAAAAGTTGATTTCATCAAATCTTTCCCTCAAGTTATAGATCAGTTTCCCATAAACTTGACATCCTAAGTTTTCTATTCCCCCTTGAGCTTGTAGATTACTAAGGTTAAATCTCTAAAAACTTGCATAGTTTTGATACCCCTTTCAATTGCGGCCTAAAGTCCCATGACACAAGCTTCAAACTTGGCTACGTTATTGGTGAAGCCAAAGTTCAATCTTGAGGTGAAAAGATAATAATTTGTATGCGATGAAATCAAGATTACCCTAATTCCATGTGCCAGTGCATTTGAAGCTCTGTTAAAGTTCATTTTCCAAGACTCTCCATGGCTAAAAAGTATTTTCCTCTTCAGATTAACACAACAGATCTTTGTCGAGGAACTCAAAATCCAATATGGCCATCTATTGCTAAATTTGCCAAGAAGTTGGTTATCACCCTACCTTTTATGGCTTTCTAATTCACATATATAATATCATACTCGAAGAGTAAGACTTGCCATCTGGCTAACCTTCCTGACAAGTTGGTGGCCTCACATAGGTACTTAATAGGATTAAGCTTTGCAATAACTTTGTGGAAAGAGCACAACATGTATTGTCTTATCCTTTAAGTAGTCTATGCAAAAGCACAACATCGTTTCTTGACCACTGAATAGTTATTTTCACACTCCGTGAACTTCTTGCTCAGATAGTAGATAACTTGCTCTTTCTTACCTGGCTCATCATGTTGTCCCAACACACAGCCGATAGACTTGTCAAATATTGATAGGTACAAGATTAGGGGTAGATTAGGAACTGTTAGTTTTAATATTGACGAGTTCAAAAGGTAATGTTGACTTTGTCGAAAGCCTCTTGAGATTCTTCCTTCCATTCTCTAAAATTCTATTTTCAAAAAAGTTTGAAGACTTGATCATACCTATTTGTTAACTGGGATATAATCCTAACAACATAGTTAAGTCTTCTAAGAAAGCTTATCACATCCTTTTAGGTACGAAGAGGTGATAGGCTTTGAATAGCTTTAATTTTGTCTAGGTCTATCTCCTCTCACTAACAATAAAGCCTAATAGCTTTCCAAAGGTAACACCGAAGGTATATTTGGTGAGATTTAGCTTAAGTTTAAACTTTCATAGTGTTAGAAGAGTTTTCAAAGATTACCAACATGCTCACTCTCCTTTCGTGACTTCACAATCACATTATCCATGTAGACCTCAATCTCTTTGTGCATTAAGTCATGGAATAAGGTTACTATGGCTCTTTGATATATTGCCCAATATTCTTGATTTGAAAAGGCATGACCTTGTAACAGAATGTCCCTCACATAGTTACAAAGGTGGTTCTCTTTATGTCTTCAGGTGCTATTTTGATCTAATTATAACATGAAAATCCATCCATGAAGGAGAATAAAGAATTTTTGCCAGTGTTCTCAACCAAGGTGTGTATGTAGGTAGATGAAAGTTATATTTTAGACTAACCCTATTTAGATCCCTATAATTAGCACATATTCGTACCTTACCATCTTTTTTAGGGACTGAAACTATGTTAGCTACCCATTTGAGATACTTAGCTACTTCAAGGAATCTTACCTCAAATTGTTTCTTCAACTAATCATTAATTTTCAAAAGCATGCCTTGTTTTATTGTCCTTAGCTTCTGTTAAACTGGTTTACATTATGGTTTAAAGGGAAGTTTATGGACTTTATCGATGCTTAGGCTAGGCATGTCTTGGTAGGACGAGACAAATACATTTTAGTACTTTTGAAGGAAGGTTATTAGTTTGGTTCGAGTAAAAGGGTTTATAGAGGTTCTGATCATAACCACTTTTTTATTTTCCTTTATTCCTATGTTTATGATCTCAATTGATTCCTCATAAGGTAAAATTTATTTTTCCACCTGCTTGATTAACCATAATAGATCTAGTGGAATAGAACTTTCCTCTAAATGTTCCTCAGAATCAACCTCACAAGCACAGACTAGCGGTTCAAAATTGATCTTCAAAGTCATAAAAGATTCCCATGTTATTTTCATTTGGATACTTGAAAATGTGATAAAAGAATAATATAGATGAAAAATATGTACAAAAGGACTTCAATAATTGGGAAAAAAAAAGAAAAAATGGGACAAAGGAGATAAAATACAAATGCATAGTCATTTTTATTAATAATACTTAATAAAATATGCCTATATAATGGATCCTACCTATTCTTGGGCAAAAGCAAGTGTTTTCAGTTCTTGGATTTACTTTGAATCAGATTCAAATGGTACAAGAAGTTTTTTCACAGTCCAATTGTTAAAAAAAATCCCAGTGGATATGGATGAATTACATGGTCAGACCCTGTCACTTTTAGCTCGCCAATGGCATTGATAAAGGCATTATCAAATGCCCTATTCAAAATGATCGTTGCATCTTTAGGACTGGTTTTCTTTTACTGACTCAATTTATAAGTCCTCCTTACTTAAAACTCTCATATAGATGGAAACACCATCAGTTCCCATCCCAAATCCTAACCCAACAAATGAGCCATCCTCTTTTCCTTGGCCTTTTATGCTTACTCCTTTTGTCGCTATACATTAAGCTTAAACCTCAACCCCTGTTTCTTAAATTTATTGATGACTTTGAGAGCTCTAGAATACCCTGAAGATGCTTTCCTAAACTTATTCCAGTCTAGGCTCCTTTGTTAATGGTTAACTTCAAACCCATACGGGTATTCCTTGATAAAAAAGGTTTAACTATTGATAATCCTTCTCTGAAATAGGTTACGTTGACAAATTCAAATGACGGTAATGATGATTTTGGTGTATCTTCATTGGGCTCAATGTACGGGGTATCAATTGAGCTGGCAGTAATGATATCCTTTTCTCTTCCAATACTAACAATCTTGTTTTTGATAATAAATTTTAGCTTTTATTGCAGCGATGATAGTAGTGCCCTTTTGGAATGAATCCAAGGCTTCCCTAATAAGCAATTGTAGGATAAAACGATGTTCCATCACTTGAAAGTCAATTTCCTACCTGTATGGGCCTATTTATGGTGAGTTGGTGATATTCCTAATGACTTCTCTATAGGTCTCATCAAATGCTCACATAGCCATGCAATAGCGAATATGAGACGCATCAACAGGAAGTTTGTTCAAGCAAGTTGGAGGTATGACATTCAAAGCTGAGATAAGAACCTTGGGCAAGATGCTACCTTTATAGTAGGTGATACTATAAAGAGCTTGTAGTTTCCCATACTTCCATGAGTTATCTCATTTTTTCTAAAGGATATGTAGTTATCAACGATGATATTGCTCGCTAGGTGATCTAGCTTGCCTATCAGTATATCTCAAGGCATAAATGCTTCATTCATGACCTTGAGGAGAGCAATTTGATGAGCTTCAGAATTTAAGAGTAATGAAAGCATAAAATCTTTATCGGTTGCTTATTCAACTGATCAACAATACTATTATTAACTTGCTTAATTCTTTGACTGCTCTGGGCTGGGTCCTCCATTACCACTTTAGGTGCATAAGTCACAAAGGTAGCATTCTTCTTCTTAACTTCAGCTTCTGGTGTTGCTGAAACATAGCATGTATCACTATGGGTTAGATGACTTACACTTGTAAGGTCAACGGTGGTTGCTTGCTAACTAGATTCCCTAGTGATCAATATTTTGTTTTCATATATGGTAATGCCTAGTCCTTCTTGTATGGGAAAAGATATAGGTGTTAGATGATCATCTTAGGTGTAGGATCGATGGTGATTGCCTTTGCACCCACTGGTCATAATATATTTATCAATGGCTTTTCAATCCCATAGAAAGGGTGTGTTCTTTCTCATTTTATGCCATTGATAGATTACTGTTTTACCCATCTCTTTATAGAATTCAATTTCATCTTAATCTACCATTTTTTGACTAAATTTTAGAAATTTGGACAGTTTTATAGCTTATGCTCTTGCTCACAATGACAGTAGCAAAAACTGATAGTCTCTTAAACTTCGTACCATGCTCTTGATACTATTTTGTCCTTTACAAAAGCTTGCTAGACCAAATTCATTAGTGCCTTGGCCTATTCAATAGTTTTCTTGATCCTACAACCTTTCCCATTAATAATGGCATTCACCCTGGGTTTAGCATGATTCGAAAGTAGATTGGCTCCCACATCCTATTCTGGTCCCAATCGATTTTCGTAACTTTATCTAATAAACTCTATAGTTTTCTTTTAAAGAAGTATTGTTCTTGATGCAGTGACCTTAGGCCCTTGCACGGTATATTCTTAATGGGTATTTCTATGATACCACTTGAGATATGGAGGTGACTTCAAGGTTATATATATTAGGCTACCAACTAGCCTTCTAGAAGCTAAGCAAAGAGGTTTTCGTAGGAATAGGGAATTGGGTCAAAGTCTTGCCTTTCTTTAGGTGCCCATTGGTGTCCTAGGTATTGGCGTTAATATGGTTAGCGGGTTAAGTGTTTTGGGTAAGGTTTCAGATGGAGTTAGATGAAAAACTATTGGGTTGTATTTGATGGAGTATATAGGTTGTAAAGTTGGGGGTATAGCTATGAGTTAGGGCTAGGATAGGTCATATTAGAGAAGTACATGTTTGGTATATGACATGGGTTTTAAGTAAAGTTAGTAGGGCCATTACTGAATATGATGTTTGTTTCCTTCTCTTTGTTCTCAACAATGTTGGTGTATGCCCTTAAACCAATCGGATTAGGATAGGAGACACATGATCAATTCTTAAGTAACATAGGTTTTCCTTCATGTTAGTGGTGTGATTGACACTCATGCAAACACCATTTGGATGAAGCCTTTCAAACATAATGTCTTTACAAAGATAGTAATAAGTTATGATGATAAGATCCTTATGCATCAAAGCCAAGTTTTTAAAAATGTTCTTAGTCATTGATTGTCAAGGCAAGGCATTGATAATGCATAAAGACTAGTATATGCTAAGCTTTCATGCATTGGATGCGTACAAGTCTTTGATCTCATAGAAGTTGAAATATATGAGATACTTGAGGATAGTATATAGGTACTTGTTTTGTGGAAACAAGTTTATTAAGCATGGCTCGAATGAAAGCTCCATTTAGTATTAGTCACTTACTGTATGGAATATGTTCTCATGTGCCAGTCATGTATAATAGTCCTTTGACATGTGATGCAAGGTCATCTCATATCATAAGTGTTATACTTTGATCCATCATGAACGGGTCCATAATAGACGATGCTTTTGGTAGCACGCTTTTAGGTATATCATGAATCATATGGTGGATGAATGAGTGATGCAGAGAGGATTCACCATTCTGAGTGACATTGGAGACTTATCTCGAGTGTTCTTAACTATGGTTAATTAGATAAAAATCTTTGGCCAACGCATAGCGGATTATAAGGAATAGTTCCTTATAGGTCCATGATCATTAACGATAAATTGTAAGAAATAATATGGGTGGAGGTTTAAGTAGATACTACACCATGCTTGTCTTCAATCTAGGATATATGATGAAGGGATCGTATTACACTCATAAGTTGCTTATTAAAAGGTTTTTATAAGGTTATAGTGACTCTTCAACATTTAGGTGGTCATGATGGTTTGCTAGATCCCACTCTTAATCTATGAACATGATTAATAAGATAATATATGTTCATTGCCAACATGTTGGGAATCTAATGTGTCACATATGATAAGGTAGACTTATTGGATTAAATCTAGGATTTAATTAAATATGACTTAATTAAATAAAAGGTAATACAAATAGAGGGCTTAATTGATTAGTTCAATTCTCCAAGAGAAAATTAGATTTGTGAAATCTAGATTTTTTTGTCTAATTAAGACATAAATAATAAGATTGTCTTATTATAATAGTGTCTAAATTAAGACAAATAATGTAAAGGTGGATAAATACTAGTTCTAGCTGAAATGAGATTTCACCAGGATTCAAGATTTGATTGACAATCAAATTTCCTATCCCATTAATTTATTATCCTTTAAAATTAGACTGGCAATATTTGACATGACTATACAAATATAAAACGCATAAAGTCAAAAAATATGACACGAACACATTCTCAAAATCTATCTAATATGAATTATAAATGTATCAGAATTGATATAAATGTAAAAAACCTTAAATATGATTATGACATGATAGAATATATGAATATGACATGAATATATGAATTGTCAGGTCTACCTGAAATATTATTATAATATTAATTATAATATTAATTATTCAATAATTAATATTAAATAGTGCTGAAATCAATTTAAAAATAGTTTTAACTAGATTAAGGATTTTATAGTGATAAAATCCATAGAGATGTGCATAAAATAGCTAAGTGTGTTTCCAATTTATTTATTTAATTTTTTAATTATTTGATAATTATATTTATTAAATAAATATTTTTTTAATTACATAAATAAAGAATTTGAATAATTGGGTTAAATTTAAGGAAACACTCTAAGCCCAGACACCTTTATATTGCACGCAGCCTGATATTGGTCCAAACTTGTTGGGCCAAATTTTGGGGCACAATACTAAGGGGGTTTTGGCCAAGCTAGGATAGGAAGGTTGGCTGACCATTTAATTAACCTTGAACAAAAAAAGGAGTTTAATTTGTTTTGGGAGTTTTAACTAGGTTAAAACTCTTCCATCCACTAACTAGTATATAATATATATGTGATGGCCTCAAAAGCTAAACGGAGGGTTTTTAACCTAATTTTGAGATAGCAAGTTGATAAATATATTGAGAGAATATATTTTATTAGAAAAATTTATTTTTTTCAAACAATATTCCCACCTATAAAGAACACTAAAGATTACACCACCTCTTCAACAGCTATTATGGTTGGCGCAATCTTACTTCCTTCTTTCTTCTTGGTTCTTGTTTCATTCAAGAATTTTAACTAGCTTTTGATTGAGGGTTCACAACCCTTCTAAGTAGCACTAGAGAACCACTTCTCCTCAAGTAGGTTTCAACAATTACCTCTGTGATAACCGTTGTTCGAGGAAAGACACATGTGCTACTTGTGGTTTTCAAGAATCTTTCAAAAAAATAGTTTCTTGGAATCTTTTTGATTTGTTTCATTTCAAATTTTGACATCTAAAATCAAGGTAACTTCTAATCATATGAATGACTGACTCTTGAGTTAGAATTTTATAGTTTACTACATGTCAATCCCTCCCTAAAGATCTATAACGAAGTTTGGCTATTTCTATTTTTACTACTTCTGCTGCTATTTTCTTTACGTTTTACTGATTTTTGAAATCCAATAAATACATGAGGCTGGACTATAAGAGATTTGAATCTCTTTCAAGAGGTATTGAAGACAATAAGTTGTGGATTAAATGCAATAAGTATAGTCTAATTCATTGTAATAGACATTTGGATGTCACATATGTAGATTTATAAAGTTCCGGGCCATAGAACTCTATAATTTTTTCTATAAATTTTCTTAATTTTGGATAACATGCTTAGAAAGTGTATTGATCATTATTAAAAGGTTTAATAATTAACAAAAATTAGTTTTTATTGATTTAATCAAATACATGTTGAATTGACAAAAGCTAAATAGATGTTCACCATGATTTGCAATTTCACTAGGGTCATGATCTAATGATTTCATTGTTGTAAAAATTGATCTTTGTGATTGGATTCTGTCTTACAAAACTTACAAAATTCAATTTTGACTTATTTAAGCATGTTTTAAAACAAAGAAACA
This sequence comes from Adansonia rubrostipa, assembly GCA_038381775.1. NCBI lineage: Eukaryota > Viridiplantae > Streptophyta > Magnoliopsida > Malvales > Malvaceae > Adansonia > Adansonia rubrostipa. The sequence goes on along the minus strand of JBBYHM010000024.1, from coordinate 2,599,800 downwards.
TGATATTGAATTATTTTGGTGATATTGCATGGTATAATGTTGGAGGTTGAATTTGGATGTGTTCTTGCTCCTAAGGCACCTTGAAATCTTAATGGAAAAGTTTCATAGGTTTGCTACATCTTGGGAAAGCAAGTTAATTAAAAAATACATGATTCTTGAGTGAGTTTAGGTTGCTAAAAATTAAGGCATATTGATGTTGCACCCTATAAAAGGTGTTCACCATGATTTACAATTTACATGGCAAATACTCGCCTTCATGTTTGCTTCTTTGGTTTGAACCTTGGCAACATCTCGATTGAATTTTCAGCATCTAAAATCATTGTTTAAACATCTCCATAGGTGTGGCTTTCGTATTTTAATGCTGGGGCTTACGGCAAGGTGATGCCACTTCTCGACTTTGCTTGAGACTTGCGATTTATGGAAAACTTGGTGCCATCATGGAGGCAACCTCGAATCAGTTATGGGCAGCATCTAATGAGGTTTTCCAGCACTTGAAACATCCCCTAAAAATCATCTAAATGTGGCAGACAAAGGCCATTGGCATGGCTAAAAAGATTGCCTAAACCGAGGGCACTTTTTGTTACAGTCCTACTTTTGTTGGAACTAATTTTCTAGTGGGAGTGAAATTCCTTAAAAATAGGGAATTACATTCCTTAAATTATGGAATGATTTTAAGTTGGATTAGGTAAATAGTTATCTAATTGAAAAGTTAAGAATATTAAAAGAGTTTCAATTCAACTAGGATTCTTTAAATGAACAAGTTTTAAAAGACTCAAGATTGGAAACTTGTTTTCTTAAATTGTTTAATTAAATAAATTACTTTAATTTTAATTCTTTAACTATGTTAATTTTACAAACCTAGTTTAAGCATGCAAGTGCAAGATTTGTCCTTGTTAGGACAAATCACCTAATAGTTAAGTATATGTCTAGATTGAGACTAGCTTCCTAAAAGTTAGGAATGAGATTAAATATGTTTAATCACTATGGGCTGATTGTTATAGATGCTTTGTTGAATGTTATAAATTTGTTTATACATACATTGTATACATGTGATTACCATATGATTTAGCTATACAATTTTATTATGCTATAATTGAAGCATGATGGATGATTATCGACTTAGATCTTAGTTTAACTAGGTTGTGGATGGTTAATTTTATTTATTTTGGTATTTGTTTTTAAATAGGGTATGTGAACCCTGCCTTATCTCATTATTGTCCAAAGTTGCAAAATTATCTTCTTACCTTGTTCCCCTCAAATGTAACTTAAGGTATTTTCAAACTCATATAACTGTTACATAGTTAGAGATCTAGGATTAGGTTAATATTTGAGAATTTGTAAGTTCTGAGATGTAAAAAAGATGGCGCCAAGATGAAATCCAAGTGGATTACCATGAAGACTTATATGATATGCTACTGGTATCCCTAGGAAATTGATCACCTAGTTTCATAATGGCTTAAGGAAACTAGTTTAGTTGAAAGGCCATAAGCATCCTAGTAAATTGCATATGATAGATTTATTTTAAGTTGATATATGTATATATATATATGATATGTATGCACTTGAAATAAATGCAATCAAATACGAATTAATGAGACTAAATATCAATAAAAAAATCCCTCGTAAAATATTGAGTCCATGCCTAAGCATGAAAAGCTGGTTTACATTAGATTATAACAAGCTGGCTTCCATTAGATTATAACAAGATAGTTGAGTTCCGACAACAGAGATTTGTTGGATAAACCCAAGTTCCTTTCTGTCCGAGCTACTTGAGTTATAATTAATGGGTCCTACTTAACTAAAGCCATACTATCTAGATGCATAAAACTTGACTACATAGCATTAGAGAGGATGGTTAGGCAAAATGCATATGATGTATTTAGGTAATGGGTTACCATCTAACTAATCTAGGAGTTGCATGGAGATGTAATCGGTAAAATGAAGTTATCTACCTAGTTAGTTCGTTTATGGCTTGTTGGGCAAACCCAAGGTTATTCGAGGATGGAAGGGGTCATAGCTTATTAAGAAAATTCATATATTGAATTCTTGTATTATAGTTGAAGGCTATTGTTATGAATAAAAATGAGAATAATCATTCAAGTATTAAAATGTGATTGAATGATTGCTTTATGTATGTTATAGACATTAAATATTGTCGCAACATACCCCTGATCAATTGGATGATGCTCGTGACTTAAAAGGATTTTTTCCTTTACGTCATACATTAGTTCCAGGATTTGAACTAGGCATGGAAGGCTATATGGGGATGACTGTCAGACAAATTGCTAATCTAACTAGTCTTGGATGGGCACCACAAAGTGGCCAATACTTGAAGTCACCATTAATCATTTTAGGCTAGGCTATAAAAATTGTACTTCAAGTTACAGAACTCAAGGAATCAATTTTATTGAATATATAACAGGGTTCATTTTAAAAGGGTTTGTTATTCAATTACATGTAGGGAAAGATTAGCACCACCATAATGCCATAAATTAGTACCATCTAGCCATAATTTCCTTGGTTTCAATTTTCTTAGTTTTCATATGATTATCATTTGTATGTAATCCCTTTCTTATGATGAAAATTTTAAAAATTAAATCTATTCTTTTCATAATAAGTTTGAACTTCTCCATATAACCTAGAAAAATGGTGAAACATGGAGATTAAAAAAAATTTATATTTTTTGTTTGGAAAGGATATTCCATGTTGATCATTGGAGGGATACTGAGTAGAACATTTCTTTAAGTTTTAGGAAATTCAATTTTTTTAAAACCATGGATGCAAAATCATAATCAAGAAAAGAGACGTGTCAGTAAGGCAAAGAGACATATAATAAAATGCATAAAAAAACAAAAAGCGAAGAAAGGAAGAATGGTAGGAGTGTATCTCATATTCGTCTTCACTTGTTAAAGAATAACCAAAATGGCAATTTTGAGATGCATTCATATTTATTGGCTGTATAAGGTACAAAAAAAAGGTTTTGATTAGAATGTTTAGGGTACATGAGAGAAAAAAATTTGGATTTTTAAAGTCTGAAAGGTAGGGTTAAAGTATCCCTTCAAAAAATTGGGTTGGAGTATCCTCAGAGATGAAAAACTTAGTGATGAAGTTTGGAAAAGCAAGGTTGGAGTATCCCTTTAGAAAATAGGGTTAGAACATCCCCTGAGATGAAAATTTTGGTAATTTCAAAAAGTGGAATATTTTTTATGGAAAAAGTGAATTTTGAATTAAAACTTACAATTAAATAAAAGACAAAACTTATATTTTTGGGCCTGATTCAAGCCTAGTGGTTCTTGTATTTACAACACGTGACTCCATGGGAAGGATTGATCAGACTTACTTTAAGGCATCTAAATGCCTAAGAAGTTTATTTAGGATAATTAGAAAATTTTGCCTAAAGCTTCAAACAGGGGATAACATCATGGTATCAACTTCTTGAATTGATATCAAACTGAACTGAAGGCTTCAAGGGAAAACAAGATACCATTGGGAAGACAACTCAATAAATATTAATATAAAAATATTTCAAAAATCCCAAAAAATTATTTTCTAGGTGGAATTAATTTCAAAAATTAGGATTCAATCAGCACTGGCAGTATGCGCAAGGGAAAGGTGTAGTGAACTTTGAAAAATCATTTTGAACACATTTGGAATCGTTAAATCACAAACTATACTATTCAAAAAATAAAATTTCATGAAATTTTTAGGTAAAATTTTTTTAAAATTTGGAAAAGTCATCTAATGGGCCGAAAGGGCCCACACATAATACAAGTCGCTGATTCTAGGGGTTTCAAACATTGAATGTTCAAAAAATCATAACTCCCTCATCTAGGCACATCTAAGGGCAAATGAGATACCGTTAGAAAGGCAATTTGATACCCTTTAAACGAAATATATCAAAAAAATTCAAATAAAAGTCATTTAAGGTTGGGAAACAAATTTTTATTTCAAGGTTACCATGTTATCAGTACAAAAATAGAGGAGTCTTCAATTTTGACATTTAGCTAGACATTCGTAGAGGTTCTTGACATCTGAATGTCTAGAGTTTTGGGTCCATTGGTAGTGGAGTAATAGATCTATTCAAATCTTAAAGAATGGGCCACTGAATGATCTATTGTTCATGCCATCGAGTCACAACACAAGGCTCAAAGCAAGGTATTAGGCCATCAAGTTGTAAAACAAAAAACATTTTTTTAGGTTGAAAAGAGAACTTATTTTACCTCATTAGGCCAATAATCCAAACATTAGCTTGATTTATCCTCAAGATTGGAGGACCAATATATTGAAAACCTTGAATCCATATTAATCTTCATTTATTAAATTTAACAAGGATTTAACTTGGGGCTTTTCTGGAAATAGATTTTTGCAAGTAATCATAGAGGCATTTTAATAAATATATGATAAACTAAACAAAGTAAAAAAAACAATCAAACACGAAAAAGCATTCCAAATAGCAAGGTATTTCATCATTTAATCCATCAAAACATGGTAATGCACCAAAAATGCATAGATATACTCAAAATATGCTATGATGAACATTTAAGCATAGATTGAACATATGTAAAAATGATTGAATGGCAAGAAATGCATGAACTGAGGCTGTTATAATGTCAAAATAAAATATGGCATTTCATCATAAAAAAATTCAAAGCATTAAAAAATCATTAAAATCCAAGAACTACCCTAACCAAAGCCACAACAATGCATGCAGGTCCTAATAAGGTCATAGTCACATGGATATGGCTCACTAAGGATTACGTTAATGATGAAAAATAGAAAATTAATTAAAAAAAGTATAGAAAATATACCCAAGTAGCTTTACTCCATAGCCATTCCTTTAAGTAAAAAAATTCAAACTTCGAGCTCACTTTCTTCCTACACTTTGCTATGGATTAGCAAGAAGGGAATGAAAATAATGAGCTTAAAGGTGGTGGTATCAATGAAGAAGAGATTTTTTTCAATAACGAATGGAGATGTCAAATAAAGGAAATAGAAAGTTTTGGAAAGGTTTTAGGTGAGTGAAGAAGGAGTGAAAAGAGACCCACAAGAATAGTGTTTAGTTAATGGGGAGATTGTTTAGGAGGTTGAGGTAGTAATGTGGTTAATTCTCTTCAACTTAACATGAAGGTTACATTATATCAGAATTGATATCAGCCATAAAAAAACCTAGCAAAAGTATTTGGCATTTAAGACATTAACCATGTACAATTTGTTGAGTCATTGTATCAAGGGTTAGGCTTTCAATATGTGCTTGGTTGATGTACACCTTTGGTAGCAAGAAAAGGCCATGCATGGGCTGACATGCCAAGCAACTACAACATTACCCTTCATTAAATTAGATTTTAACTTGAAATATCCCTATGCCAAGCTTAATGGGCCATTCAAAAAGTGTTAATCCAATGCATAAAGCCCAAAAATAAAGCTAATATGATATAGACATGGCCATGTTTGAAATAGTATGATTTTTACAACTAAAATTATGGCCAAATTCATGGTTTAATGCAATCGGGCCAAGAGGTGAAAAGTAACATGAACTAGCCAAAATACTCCAGATGTATCGATATGTTGTGTATTGTATTGATTCTAGGCAAAAAGCCCATAGTGTATCAATACAATAAAGATTGTATCAATAGATTTCAAGATGTATTGATATAATCACTTATGTATCAATACATTTTGGCCAAAAAATAGGATTTTAGCTATTATATAACCTTGTATCAATACAATTGACAATTGTATCAATATATTGACTTATGTATTGATACAGTACCTTTTTGTATCAATACAAACAGTGGAATTTTGAATTTTTTTTAATGTGGAGGCATTGTATCTATACTTATAAAACATGTATTGATATATGCATGCAAAAATATGGATTTTTCATAATTTTGGCTCTCTGAATGCCTCACCTTAGCCGAAAAGGATGAGGAACTAGTCCATGTTTATCCAAATGACTCCAATGATGCCTTTAATGGTGACCTTAAATGCCTTGCATATGGCTGGACAAAATAGAGTGTCTATACCAATCATAAGATTTGTCAATTGTGACACAAGTGATTGGTTTGCATTATTAATTATTATATGCCTTATCTAATCCTATTGGCTTTAGGGCATATACCAGTAGGAAGTTTTAGATGAACCAGCAATAAAATCCATTAGGTAAGTTGTTCGGATATATTGTGTGATGCAGTATTGTCTAAATAAAAAATTAATTTAATGCTCAAAATAATTTTCTAGGATTTTTCAAGTATTTTTACTATCAAGTATATTAAGTAAGCTTTCATGAAAATTTTAGATTGCAATTTTAATGGTCAAAATAGTCTAAAATAAATTATGAGAACCTAAAATGTGAAAGTTGTCAAGTATTTTTAGGTTTCTTTAAGTTTTTGTTCTAACTATTTCAAGATATTTGAATGCCTAGAAATTGATTTCAGAAGTGTTGTTTTGAGAGTCTATAGGCTTAGAAAGGTTAAATATTGGGTTTCTAATGGCTCACTTCAAGGTTTTCAAGCTAATAAAAATTGATTTTTAGCTTTATTTTCAAAGTTTCACTTTTTTCAATTCAATCCCTATATCCTATTTCATAATATCTTTTATATGGAGTCCAACTTTAAAGATTGATTTGATATCAAATTTGAAAATATTTTTGGAGTCATGCACTTTTATGAAATATTTCTTTTCACCCATGGGATTATGGTTGAATATTTGATAATTGAAACCAAGGAAAACTTAATTCAGATACATGTTGACTAATTGGTATGAATTTTGGGCATGACGAGGAAAATCAAGTCCTTTGTGGCGTAATCGACTCCCGAGCATGATTGCATAGATCTTTGGATTATGTAGGTCATGAAATCATTCTTTTAAAGTTTCGTAACTCTTAAGTGAATGGTTTTAATAGGTATCCTATTACACTTAGCTCGAAAAAGATTGATGGTAACTTTTTAACCCAACCATCTTGTATTTCGATACAGGAAGCCCAAACGAGAGATTCATTTTGATGGCTGGCGCCTTATGATGAACTAAAGGTGTTGTCTACTTTGATATGTCAAGATTAATATCGTGGTATATTACAAAAAATATCATAAGATAATATTCCAAAAAGCAAGCAAATTTATAAAAAAATAATAAATAAAAATTCATTATTTTTATTTTATGGAATTTAAATTGCTTTTCTAATGTTTGTTTATTGTACTTAGCAATTTACATTGTTGTAAAGTAACATCAATTATCAAATATTTACAACGAAGACAAAAATTTTACTAACATTGGTAACCAAATTGTGAAATTTTCAAAGTTGGCTGACCAAAATAGAAGATAAATGATCAAAAGTATAATTTATCTTTTTTAATTTTTTTTAAAAATTTATTTTTTAAAAAATTCATAATATCATATGACATGTCAAATGATGTGACAATGCCACATGGTGTTTGACATATGATGTGGCATCATGATGTCACCTAACTGCTAGTCTCTAACAACTGGGTAACAAAAAATATTATAATGTTAGTGCAAATTTTAATAGCTTTAAAAGTTGGATGACCAAAATGAAAAAATATTAATAATTGAGTGAATAGCCATCTAGTTTACCTTATAAATTTTGATTTATATACTTTTTCTTAATTTATTTGAGAAATATGTAATTTTATATTACAAATAAATAAACTAATAAATATTCATGTGCCACAATCATTAAAAACAAATGTTGATACTTTATAAATAATATAATTAAGATTTTTTTTTTCTAATTCAAACAGATTTTATCAAAAAACAAAAACTAGCAAGACTAGCATAGCAAGGGCTGAATATATTTCAGATACAACAGACGCCAAGCATTCTCAAAACTCTAAACCAGTTGATATGGAATATAGTAAAAGGACACTAATGACCACATCAATCTCAATCACCACAGACGAGAAATCCCACCAACTCATGGACATACATCGCTGAACAAAATTTGAATCAACTGTATAGGAACTTGAAGATCCAAGACACCAAAAGAACACTTTCATCCGAGGCTATACCAACTTAAACAACTTTCCAAAGACTGAATGATCTATACCATCAAGGAAATCCCAAATGAATTCAAAAGCCAATGAACATCTACATCTAGAATCAAGGAAAATAATTAAAGAACTCCAACTTTGAAACTAAATATAAATAAAAGATAATAGCTAATCACCAAACCATTCTCACAACGTCATCTAGCTGGTACCACCCACTCATTCAAGTCCCAATCATACCCAAAAGAGTTCAAAATCTTTCAAGCTCATAATAGTATCACTAATAAATTCTTCAGAAACGTAGGAACCTAAGACTTCAGCAGTAGCAATTATGAAAAAAACTTCAAGCATAAATGCCTAAGAAAGTAAACATAGTTACACACAATGAAACAAGGTGTGCCACAAACAAAATTCTTATTGCTCAACTCCATCATTAATACCATAGTTACTATTTAATCACATTAATCTTACAAGTCATATATCGACTTTTTTATGTAAATAATATATATTTTTTTATTTACGAAAATAGGCCAAAATCAGATTATTTACCGAAATAGGCTAATTTTTTAATTTAATTGAGAAATCGCCATTTTAAATGGCGATTTCATAATTTAGTTGAGAAATCGCCAAATCAAGTGACGATTTCTCAACTAAATTCAACCCAATTACAATTCAATTGTAATTCCGATGCAAGCCCGACGGCCGGAGGTAGAAACAATTGGGAAATCGCCATATCACATGGCGATTTCCCACCTACAATTTTTTTTTCAATTTTTGTTTTTTTTTTTTAGAAATCGCGATTTCGTATTACGACTCACAGTTTATAAATTTTAAGTTTTATTTATATTCGAAAGTACGTGACTAATTTTTAGTTTTTATTTATATTCA
>JBBYHM010000024.1:2546944-2588032 GCA_038381775.1 Adansonia rubrostipa | reverse complement strand
GCTAATTCATCAAATGCATCTTGTAATTCATCAAATGAGTAAGTATTAGCATTAGAAGATACCTTGGGCTCATCATAGGCCATGAAACATAGGTTGGCCACCTCCTCATCATCATTATCAGAAGTGTCACTATCACTCCATGTGGCCATCATAGCCTTCTTCTTTTGCTTCTTCGGGTTTAATTTTTTCCATAATGGACATTTAAATTTAATATGTCTCAATTTCTTGCACTCATAGCAAATAATTTGTTCTTTTTTTTTGCTTGAGTCTCCCTTCATCATTTCTTTTCTAGGAGGTTTTTTTGCTTTGTTCATTCTCATGAATTTGTTGAATCTTTTTGCGAACATAGCCATTTTTTCATATTCCTCGACCTTTTCATCCTCATCACTAGGTGTAGTTGATTTAAAGGCAACACTTGCCTTCTTTGATTGTTCTTGTCCATGCTTGATCTTCATTTTATAGGTTAGAAGAGAGCCTATGAGTTCATCCAAAGAGAGTGTGTTAAGATCTTTGGATTCTTTAATTATTGTCACTTTTGCTTTCTAAGACTTGGGATATTGAGTAGCTTCTTTACCATTTTTTTATTTGGATAGGTCTTTTCGAGTACCTTTAACCTATTGATGATGTTCGTAAATCTATCTGACATTTCTTTGATGGTTTCATCTATCTTCATCTTGAACAATTCATAGTCAAGTGTAAGCATGCTTATTTTGTATTATTTAACTCGATTTGTTTCTTCATGTGTGGTTGTTAACTTGTCCCATACTTGCTTTGCATTATCACGTAGTAAGACTCTATTGTACTCACTTGGACCAAGAGCATAAAATAATGTGTGCATGGCTTTAGCATTTAATTGTGCCATTTTGGTGTCTTGTTCATCCCATTCTTCTTCCTTCTTTGGCATAATTCAATCTTCGACCTTTTTCTTTGGAATGAGTGGTCCATTGACGATGATTTTCTATACTTCATAGTCATTTACTTGGATAAAGAGCATCATTCTTGTCTTCCAATATGAGTAGTTTTCACCATTGAAGAGTGGAGGTCTCATGATGGAATGCCCTTTAATCCTATAGCATTTGCATTTGTCTCAAATGCCATAAGACAAACTTCATCTTGGCTTTTCAAGTCTTGTGGGCTTCTTGAGGCTTTGATTACAATGTTTGCATTCTCCATTTTGGAGCTATCAAGGATCTTTTCTCAAGTTTGTAAGACCTATAATGGAGACCAAAGCTCTAATACCAATTGTTAGCTTCAAAGGAGAGATTGAACCAAGGGGGGATGAATTGGTTTTACTAAAAACTTGTAAATTTGAAATAAATTGAGAAATAAAAATAAGATAAGGAAGAGAAAAACCAATAATGGATATATAAAGGTTCGGTCTTTTAATTCGGCACCTACGTCCTTTCTTCTTTGTACTTTCCTACCAAGGTGATTCCATAATTCACTAAGGAAATGGTTACCTTTAAAGCTAAGGTATAACCTTACACAACTATCTTTTAAGGCTTAGATAGAACCTGTCAATTACTTTGAGAATTATACCCTAAACTCTCAAATATTTTTACTCACTTTCACATAACCCCTTTTATGAAATGAAAGAAGTATTTTGCAAACAAATTGAACCTCTAGTAGGTAGACGTTTGCTAGAATTTAAGTACAAGATGAATGAGGTACAAATAGACTTGAAGAGTATGAATTTGATACAAGTGAAAAATAATGAATTTGATGATTTTGAGCTTTTTGTTGCTCAATGATTCAATGAAATCTGTATCTCTACTTCTTCAGCTACTTGGAACTCCATTTATAGTTGGAAATTGATTCTAAATGTTGGGCATTTAATATGGTGGCTGAAGAGCCGTTGTAGCCGTCATAAATGCTTGTTTCTGTTCAATCCCGCGCTATAGTATCAATACAATACTAATAGTATCGATACACAAATCAAAAAAGTGATTGTTACAGCTTGTTGTATCGATACTGGGATCTGCGTATCATAACTAAGCAAGCTGTATCGATACAGATACCTTTGTATCGATTCATAAGAGGGTTTTAGCCTACTGCCAAGCCTTGTATCGATACACATGGGGTGAGCATCGATACTAAGTAGCCCGTATTGATACATGCACACTTGTATCTATACATTTAAGGGTTTCATACAAACCTTGGCTACTACCAAGCCTTGTATCAATACACATGGGGTGAGTATCGATACTAAGTAGCCTGTATCAATACATACACACTTGTATCAATACATTTGAGGGGTTTTATGCATAGTATCGACACACTTATTCTTTGTATCGATACTAACCTTCAAAACTGCTTGTGAAATGATTTTTGTTGACTCAAACACATGTCAAGAATTATTCTAAGTATAAATAAATAATTTTTGACAAATTACAAACTTAGTATTTTTAAAGATGCATTTCAATTTAAACACAAAAACCAAGTTGAGTATTAATTTAAGTTGTTTGTTATATCAAAACCGAAATCAAGGTTAACAATGTTGTTGTTTTATGTTGATATTATGTTGATCTTTAAAATATGATATGGATTTTTATCATGTATCTGTTTATGTTAATCCTAGTTTCCTTGGTGTTTTCTTGATAATATGCTCTTAAAACATGCTTGTAGGCTTATTTTTCATGATTTTTTTACATGTTGAGTTAAACTTACCAAAACCTAGATATATGATTATTGTTTTAAGGGAAAATCATTTTTTATGGTTTTTTATGAGGCTGATGTTCATGGAAGCCTTGATCTTGATTTTTGGTTGTTATTTTTTCTGATAATTTGTATTATTCTGTGATATTTAAAAGTTATAGGGACTAAATAATAAATATTCCAAAAATTTTAAAGGCCATGGATAGGTAAATCCATAATGGGCTAACCTAACAAAGTGTGATTGGTTAATTTTTTATGTTTTTTATTTTATTTTGTAAATATATAACATGTAAAGACTAATAGATAAATATAAAAATATAGGGACTTGTTTCTAAGAAATAATAAAAAATGTTATTTTTGGGCCTAACAGGGTTAACCGAGTCTTCCTTATGAACTTTAACATGATTTTTGTGTGGATTTAAGTATATTTGGTGCTTGATTTCTTATTTTGTATCATATAAGGACCTTTATGGAATTTTAGAAAAGTTTAGTTTCCATTTTGCAAAGTTTCCATTTTAGGATTGAAATAGTCATTTCTCACATTAAATTTATCATTTAAGCATTTTGGTAATTTTTGAATGCTTCTGGCATTCCACTGGTCTTCCGATGGGGTGTTGAAAATACTAAAACTTTTCATATTCCTCTAGTCCTCCATGAGCGTATGAAATATCATTTTATAATGTTTAGGGACTTAATTGCATTTTTTGCACTTTAAGTCATCTTTGATATCCAAATTACCCATTTAGGTTAAAAATTTTATTTTTGTGTCTGTTAAGATTACGTGATACTTTCACATCAAAGATATACCCTAGGGGCATTTTAGTAATTTCCTTTGAACAGAGTCTGAAGTAGTCATTGGGATGCTTTTATGCCAAAGGTGTGTGTTTAAGATAATTTCATCCTTCCATGATCATTTTTGTGTCCTTTAGGGTTCTTGAGATACTTTCTTCTCAAAGGTATACCCTGAAGGTATTTTGGTAATTTCTGTAGAATAGAGTTAGATCTAGTCACTGAGATGCTCTTGTGCCAAAGGTGTGTGCTTAGGATAGGTTCATCCTCCCACGATCATTTTGGTGTCCTTTAGGGCTAGTAGTTTACTTTCATGTCAAAGGTGTATTGTAGAGGCATTTTGATAATTTCCTTAAAATCGAGTTTGATGTGGTCACATGGATGCTTTTATGCCAATGGTGTGTGCTTAGCATAGGTTTACCCTCTTATTATTATTTTTAGTCTTTTTGGTTTATAGGGATACCTTCATGTCGAAGGTAATTTTGCATTAGAACCAAGTCCTATGTGATTATTGGGATACTGCCATGTCGAAGGTACAAATTTGGTGTAGGTTCATTATTTTTGGTTGTTTTTGAGTCCAAGATGCTCTATAAGTATTTTTAATAAAATCAATTTTTTTTTTAGAAAATTAAAGCAATGTCTCCAAGATAGAGTGATATGTAGAATTTCACCCAGAATACGAAAACAGATTATTTTAATAACGAGATATCATTTTCAAAGTAAAAATCATGATTTTTAGTAATTTTGAAAAAATAAAACTTTTTAAATTCTTCCAGTCTTCCAATGAGGTGTGAAAGATATTTTGATTTTTAAAATCTTTTATGTTCCTTTGGTTTCCTGGTGAGGTATAAAAGAGAATAATAAAAACTTTTGTATCCCACTAGTCTTTCGGTGTGATGTACAAGAGATTTTGATTTTCAAAAATTTCAAAAACCTGATTTTCTTGACACAAAATAATAAATTTGTTTCATAAAATTCTTTTCTGAGAATTATAATTAAGTGCTACATGTTAAAATCAGATAAAAATTAAAATTCAAGTTAACGTATAATTAATAAGGTATCGATTTTTAAGCATCACAAGAGGGTCGATACTTACTTATGATTGTAGCAAACTCCCGAACCTTTCTAAATAACCTTTGGTATGATCGTAGACATCAAAGTTATTATTATATGTTTTCATAACCCTCAAAATACAAACTCTGATAAGTGACCAATCTCACCTAGCCTAAACAGATTAATGGCGACTCCAAATAAATAGTCATTTCACAATAACTATTTAGGGTTAAGTCAAGTAGCAACTCATCTTGACTACCCAATGTTGAGAGATGAGAAAATATCAATAATGATATGGCCCATAGAATTAAGAGGATATAAAAGAGAGATATATCAATAAATATAGGAATAAGGGCCATTGAAGTCAGGCTTGGTCAGGATTCATATCCAGACCATATTGTAATAGCTACTTCAGCAAAAATAGTGGATCAAGGCCATTTTTGGTAGCTAAGCAATGAGAATGTCCAAGGTTGCCTTCTAACAAATTGAATTAAGTTATGAAAATGTCCCTCGTCATGGTTGTTGGGTCTTAAATTTGTTGAAAACTAATCGTAAGTCCAATGCTGAGGTCTGCTATGAATTTGGATGATCTTCGTGCCAAACATGGTCCAATTCATGTTTTAATGTCAGTGTAAGGGGGGTGAAAATGGCACAAACTAGGCATTTTAGCCTTCAAGTATCAATATAATATGTATTGTATTGATACTTGGAGCAAAATTTTGCTCTAGGTATCAATACAATGAAGTTTGTATTAATACCTCATATCGATACTATTCTCTGTATTGATACTGACTAGCTATAATGGATTTTTAAGCTACTGTGAAGCTTAGTATCGATACAAAGGGTTTCCATATCAATACAGAAGCACCTATATTAGTACATAACCTATTTGTATCAATGCAACATGTGAAAATTTGAATTTCTGGTGATGTCGAAGCCTTATATCAATAATAAAGGCCATGTATTAATACATTCATGCAAGAATGTGAACTTTTCATGCCTTTGGCCCTCCGAACACCTTATCTTAACTAGGAGTGTGGTTGACTAACATGTGTCTATTCGTACACCTTGGTAACACCTCGAATAGACCATTAATGCCTTTTTTTTTACATTTTTGTTTAATGCGACCCCTAGGCATTTTAGACCTTTTGAAAACTTTTTTAACTGGTGTCATGTCACCCAATAGTACTTGGCAACACCGCACCCAGCAGTTACCCCATTTTATTTTTATTTTTTTAATTCTATTACTTTTCAATTAACTCTCAAGATGTTAGAAAATTGGCTCAAACAAAATAAGGTCTCTATAGCTACCCCTCTTTGGATATTGTTGAGTATTAAGAACAAAGTAAAGACTGATAGACACCATTTTTCTAGGGTATGCTTGATACTGCTTCATGTTCTTGCAATAAAAAGACTAAAATTAATATGATGCTGGATAAAACAATATTTTGGTGTCAATTCTAATTTTTACAACAAGGCAGTTAGAGTTTTTTTTGAAGCCATATTGTGATCCTAAAGCTAACCTTCCCCTAGGTTCGAATTAAAGAGCTAGAACTAGACTGTCAGCTTTATTGGACTTGGTTTCTAGATAAGTTTTCTTGATAAAGGGGCAACCCAAGCTAAACCTACTAGCCTTATTAGGTTTAACCTTCGATGACATGGGCCAATTAGTCGAAACTCGCCTACTAAGTTATTACGCTTCACTTTTGAATGACAGGGACCAATTAGCTAGGACTGAGCTATCGACATCATTGGGCTTGATTTTCTATGACACGGGCCAATTAGTGGGGACTGACGGATAGTGTCATTGGGCTTGATTTTCTATGACATAGGCTAATTAGCCAAAATTGATCTACTGACATAACTGAGCTTTGACTTTTGATGAGATCGGCCAATTTGCCAGGAATGACCTACCAGCATCATTAGGTTTGATTTTCTATGACATGGGCCAATTAGTTAAGACTGACCTACTAGTGTCATTAGGCTTTGACTTTTAATAACATGGACCAATTAGCCAAGACCAACCTATCGACGTCATTAGGCTTGGTTTTCTATGACATGGGCTAATTAAGTGGGATTGACCTTCGATACCATTGAGCTTTGACTTTTGATGACATGGGCTAGTTGGGACTGACTTATCAGCATCACTAGGCTTAAACTTTTGAATGACAAAGGCCAATTAGCTAGGACTAGCTTATCAGCATCATTGGGCTTAGACTTTTGAATGGCAGGAATTAACAAGAACTTACCTATTAGAATCAATGGGCTTAAATGTTAATAACATAGGCTAATTAACTGAAACTAGTCTACTGGCATCATTGGGCTTAAATTTTGATGACATTAGGCCAACTAGCTAGGACTACCCTATCGACATCATTGGGCTTAAATTTTGATTCGATCCAATTATTTGGAACTAGCCTATTGACATCATTGTGCTTAAACTCTTGATTGGGGCCAATTAGCTGGAGCTAGCCTATTAGCATTATTGGGCTTAAATCTTTTGATTGGGGCTAATTGTTTGAAACTAGCCTATCGGTATCATTGGGCTTAAATTTTGATGATAGGGGCTAATTAGCCAGTACTAGCCTACTAGCATCATTGAGCTTAAATTTTGACAATTATAAAAGGGTATCCTATAAGACCTTTTGTATGAGAATTTTTAAATGATTCATGAGGTGGATTTGAACGATGCATTTGTTTTTGAGAAAATGCATGTATGAATGTATGTATTCATTGTTTTTTCACTTGTGTATTACCGTTGTGGCAATTGAAAATCTTTTGATATATAAAAGATTAAGAGGATTTGTTGTCTCCTTTTCTCATTATGAGTTGGCATGGATCCCTTGTAGAGGTGCTTTGTATTTGATTGAGGATTGTTAAGTTCTTTTGAAATTTATGCTAGTCTTTAGCCTTTTGGTTTTTCATCACCTTACAAAAAAGTAATTTGCTAATTTGTTGACTTTTTAGGGTGACTTTGTCGGTGAAAGTAGATGTAAGACCCTTTTGGGGCTAATTTCAAGCTTGAGACTTTTCTTGCCCTAGCTTGTCTTTTGCATTTTGACTTTGAAGTCTTCAAGGCATCGTGACTTTCCCTAAAAAGCCAAAAAACAAGATTATTGTTCCTCAACTCAAGACTCCATCCTTATAACCTAAAGTTGTAATGCTTTCATCTTTTTTCTCTAGATAATTCACATCTTTTATGCCATGAGCCTTCTAGTTGTAGGATTAAGCAAACCAAAACATCTTGCTCCACATGAGTATTTTCCAGAATCAAAGTTGACAACATTTCATATTCATTTGGCATTAAAACTTCTAACAATTGGTGATCGTCCCTAGGGGCATTCTTGAATAAGGTAAGAAAATTAATTCTTTTGTATGGTTTGAGCAATTTAAGTGTGCCATGCTAATAAAAAAGGTTAAGAGTTCAAAAATATTGACAAATTATGTTTAAGGACTCTTGATGTTGACCAAAGATAATGGAGTTTTGGTGGTTGATGCCATGGAATCAAGGGTTGATGTGAAATAGTCAAAGGTCTAGGCTTTTATAAATTGATCAGAAAGAAAAGCAAGGTCTAGGCTTTTATAAATTAATCAGAAAGAAAAAACAAATGCTTTTCCCCTTAGATTCCTTGAAATCTTATCATGACGCTCTTTTGGTTTTGAGATGTGAAAGTGTCACAAGTGCTAGATTTAGCTAGTAACCCTAGTCCTCAAAAGGTTGTTTGGAAAGCCTCATAGGTAAGTGTTGGTCCTAACTGAGAGGTATTAATCAGGGAAGTATTCTAATGATGTTTTGGAAACTGGGCCTTTTGTCTTTACCTATTAAGGTTCTAGATAGTTTAAGATTTAAAAGTCTTGACAACCCTTTTAATTGAGTGGGAGAATTTTCCTTTTTGGGACTATTTGGGCACGTTAAAGATGGCTTTAGGATTTTTGTGTTTTCTCTAGATTGCATTTTGTTAGGTTTTCACCCTAAAGCTTCACTCTTTTCTTTCTTAACATTTTTCTAACCTTTCTTGATTGCTTCATCATGCCCCTCAAGGAAACTTAAAATTTTCCAAAAAACAATTTCTCGAAGAGTAAGATCACTAGTTCAAACAGCAATGCTTGATCGAGATGGACTTTTTTAGGTACGTAATGTAGGCTAAGGTTTAACGTTTTAAAAGAAAGGGTATAGAGGCCAAAATTTAGTGTTTCGGGTTAATCAGATCAAGGATCATTTCTTTTCATGAGGGCTTCTCTCTATTCCGCTTTTGATGTCCATTTTTTTTATTTCCCTCCCTCTCGATTTGATCTTGACTTTGACTTTTGATTGATCTGGTTTTTGTTTTTTTAATTTTTTTTAATTTTTTGAATTTTTGGAAATAAATTTAAACTTTGATGATTTGGTACATCCCTTATTTACCCTATGATGTCAGGCATTTTGATAATTGTAGAAATTAATATCCACCATTTTTCCTTAAAAGGCTTTATGTGCCCCCTAATGTGGAGGAGGATCCTTGATCAGGATTTTTTTAAAAAATAGTTAGGCTAAAAGGATAGCAAAGGGAATGATTTTTGTAATTTGCGAGAGGATAAAGAAAGGATGGTTTTCTTTCATTTCAAAGATAGCTATGTGGACTAATGAGTCATTCTTCAGGACAAGGTTCTCTTAGAAAAACATGTCAAATGTCTTTATCACGTGATGTAGCATTCAATTTAATTTTCCTTTTTCATTTCCTAAATGCTTGAAAGTATATCCCTTAAAGTCACTGACTTGCCCTAACCAAAAACGATTTTAGTTTTCAATCAACTAAGCAGAATGGATGTAAGGGGGTTTGTTGCTTTAAAAGTAGGAATGGTACATTTTGGTTATGTTTGCTATTAGTTAAAAGGGAAAGGTTGTGGTGTCCATGACAAGGGGTTATCTAAAGGGATTGTGGTGTCTATGAGGATTGACTTTAAAAGAAATAAGAACGGTGCATTTTTGTTGTGTTCTCTATTGGTCAAAGGTTTAGGGAAAGGTTATGGTATCCATGACAAGGGGTTGTTTAAAGGGATTTGAGGAGTCTCAAGGTTCTCTCCCAATCTTAGCACACGTCAAAATTACTCATCTAGTTCCAATTAAGAGTAGGTTTTGACTACTTAACTTTCAAGCAACCCAAGCGAAAGCTCTTTTAAGTAATCAACCTTTTCGATGTGGTTTTTTGATTTTTAAAATGAACCAAAGTGATATCATATAGGATATGAGTGGAGTATTTTGCCAAAGGTAGATTTGCCCCTAAAGTTGATTTGTCAAGACCATCAACGTCATTTTTTTAAAGAAAATTATTACCAAATAGATTCAACATTCAAAATGATGCACGATGCATGATGACTGCAAGTGATAGTTCATCCATTTCAATCCAAAATTCTTATTCTTTCATAAATGAAAAATATGGATAGAATTTGAACAAGGATAGAAATTACCCTTGTCTGGTATACTACTAGAAGACTCATAGTTTCTAGATGGTTGTTTCTAAGAGACATTCATGAGTGCCTTGAACTTTGCTAGATTTTCATTGATGATGACTTGAACCTTGTGTTTGAGTGCCTCACAATTCTTCGAAGCATGTCCTTCTACCCCTTAGTAAAATTCACACATGAGGCAGGATTATACCATTTCGAATAATTAGACTTCTAGGCCTTGCAGGGACAATGGACATCATTCGGTTTCATATCAGCAAAGAAAAAATCTTTGTGTAAGAGATTGGCAGGTAGTGGTAACCCTTTGTCCTTTTTCTCTTACGTTCTTGTGAACAGTTTAAGTTAACATCTAAGTTGGCTCACATTTCTAGGACAAGTGCTAGAGTATGTAGATGGACCTGTAGAGACTGAAGCTCAATTATACGTTGGAGGTGAGGGCAAAGTCCAAATGGATCTCCTTGAATTGGTGATTCCTTTTTTCTATTAATGGTCAAATTTTACTTATCCATTTCTCTTCCAAAAAGTGTTCTAGTGTTGGTATTTTTTATTCTTTCATTCTTGATCCCATTTTCAATTCTGCCTATAGTGAATAGTATGTTCCCAAAATTTATGAAAGCATTGTTGACCATCCTATCGTAATAAAGAGAAGGGAGAGTATCCATAAAGTAGGTGGTCAACCCCCTGTTAATAAAAGGCGATTCAACTGGGAAAGCTACCATTAATCTTGTAGCTTTCGTGAGATTCTTTTCTTATGTTTTAAAAAGTCCACCAATCAAGTGCCATTTCTATCAGGTGCTTGTACTATTCTAGAAATGCCGAAGCCAAAACTCTCCAAGTGTATTCTTGGCTTTCTCTTAATCGGAATACCATGTAAATGTTGCCCTAGTCAAACTTTTAAAAAAAATATAGGTAAGCAACTTTTCATCCCTAGCATACTCTACGATAGTAGGTAGTTAGATGCAACTTCAAGCAATTAAGCCCATCGTACTTCTCGAATTCTGGGACCTTGAATTTTGGCATAATAGTCACATTAGGGACCCATAAGAGTTTTTTGGCATCGATGAGTCTTTTTCTCTGGTTTATGGCTCAGATTTTTTTGAGCTAGTCATATTTTTGCCAATGTTGAATCTTGAATCTCTCTTGATGGATTTAGTTTCAACCGCACTAGATCATGAATTGATTGCAAAGGCATTGGGTCAAAGAGTTGATCTAATTGAAATGCATACATTTTCTCCTCATTTTACTTGCAAGGAGAAATAGCAATTAATTTTGAAGATATGATGGGTCTTAGCATTGTTCACTTTTATTATTGTCATGCATCTGTGAATAGGTTGAATAAATGAATGAATTGGCGATGCCATTTCTCTTAGATGGGGTTTGAAAATGAGGGAAATCATAGTGAAAATAATAAAGGTACAAATCAACATCCCATAAAACTTGAACATGCTTTTTGTCATTCCTTAGATGTCCTTGGTACATAGGATTTCTCTTACGATATTTTAAAAAATAAGTAAACAATGTCTTTGTAAACGTTCTCCTATCTTAACATCCTAGTCCTCCTAAAAGCGTAAGAGAGATCCAACCACCATTTTCTGTCATTGAGAACTCTGCTTGGTCTTTTGAATTCCTTAATTAACTAAGGTCTTTGATTCACCTTGAATTGCAGGATCTTGGAGTCGATAAAGCTCTATACCTTTCACTTAAATGATATGCAGTTCTCAGTGTCAACCCTAGTGCCTCAACATGGTAGTCATAGTAGGCGTTAGTGTTATTAAAACACTGAAGGTATGGGGTTTTTTCTTAGGAACATAGACAGGTGCAACCAAGTGTCCATGGAATAAAAAGGGACACAACTCTTTATAAGTCATCAGAATGGGATCAAATAGGGACTCTAGCCATGTTCTTTTTTTAGTACCAAAATCAAAGTATGGTTGAAAGGTGATGAGAGGATGTCTTATTTTAGAAAAGATTTTGATTTGTAACAACTGAGAGCTATGGTGTTTAGTCTCATATATCAAGGAAGGTGTGATAATAAGGGGTTTAGTATTTATCATTTTAGGTTTAAACACTTGTATCTTTGATCCTAACATTGGGTCTTGTAGCGTATAGAAATGAGTTTTTGGTGACAGCGTCTCTCAAGAATAATTTGTCTTCATTCAACCAAGGCTTTGTGAGCATCCTTATTGATTCTAATAACTGTCCCCTCATATTCTAATCTTATCCAACTTCTCTAATGGTTCTTAAGTGCTAATACACACTTCTGATTGATTCACCATGACTTAACATATCTGCCCTATTTCAAATTATGATTTTTTTCTTGTATATTCCCTTCCAAGAAAACTAATTAAGGCTTCCACAATTCTTGCGAGCTGTTCTTTCATTTCCCAAACATCATGGACGAGCTCTTATTGAATGCTTTCCAAAGTACCAATTCTTGCTTGTAATTGATCCTCGCTTTCAATGCAAGAAACAATTGAGTTTTGCAATAAGTAATGATTTATGCATAACCATGTTGGAAAATGATGACTGGTGGGAGATATGCTATGAATGTATGTGACTAGAAAGTATAGATGTGATGCAAAATGGCATGAACAAATTAGGGGAAAAAAGCCCTGATACCACTCTCATTTTATAAGTCTCTTTTTTTCAATTTCCTTCTTTTTTAACTCGATCATGACCTTTTTGGGATAGTTTTTTTTTTACTTTATTTTCTCGACAAACTTTTTTATTCCTTATTTTCCCTAAAGTGTGACTTTTTGACTCTATTGAAAAGTCTAACCATAAGAAACAATGCAAGTTATAACTACAAAAGTAACATTCATGAAAACTTGCTTGAGAAAAAAAAAGCAAGGAATTGTGAAGCGATCAGGGCACATGGAAGGGCTAAGGGTAGCAAAGTTGGCCCACCAAAGCCAAGGTTAGTGCAGACAGCATAATGGCACATCCAAGTTAAAATTACCCTTATTAAGATAATGCGATGTCTTTTAGGGCAAAATTAACATTTTATGTGGTGATGTACATTCACCGTCATCTACTAGTTAGCAAGCATTGAGCCATTGATTAGACAGCATAATGACATACCTGAGTGAATTTATCAACAGGGAATGTTATCTTGACTGGGACTCTTCCTTTTTTTTGACGTGATGGGAGCGAGAAAGTATGGATTCTCTTAACCATTAAAAAGGGATTGTTGGACAAATCACTCATCCAACTAGTCTCGAGTGGCCACTTTGAACTGGACAATAATTGGAGTCACCATTGATCATCTGGGTTAGATATGATCAAATGCCTATTGAATCTGATATTTGGAGTTATGTGACTCGAAACATCAATTCCATGGTCTTCGTAATTCAAAGATTTGATGATTGGATTTAGGAGTTGGTTACGCATAAAGAGGTACGAACCTTCTTGTGACACCTAAAATTAGTACCTTTCTAGCCATGTCTTAACTCAGTTTTCGATTGCCTTGGTTTTGACTTGTCATTATTTAAATATAATCCTCTTCTTATGCAAGAATTTGAATAAGATAAACTTAGTTTTTTTTTAAAAAAAATTAAATCATGTATATAAACCAAAAAAGTGGGGAACATAGGGATTCTTGATTAAAATGCCCTACGAATTTAGTTTTTGAAAATAAGATATTCTGTGTCAAGCACTGGAGAGATACCGACACGAACATTGCCTTATAATTTTTGAAAAATGATTTTGAAAGTATGGACACAAAATGACCATAACAAAAGAAACGGGTTAGTAAGACGATAAAATGAGATAATATCATTTAAAATAAATCACAAAAAATAGTAAAAAAACTAAGGGAGGGAAGATCAAATGTATCATGTAATTTTCATCAATTATCTCAAAATAACCAAGTCAACAATTTTATAGATGCGTTAGGATCCATTAACTAATCAAGGTGTGAAAATCGAGTTTAAATTTTGCAAAAGTTCTGAATGACCCAAGAAAGGGAAAATTTAATTTTTTTTTGATAAATTTTGAAAGGTAGGGTTGGAGTATCCCTTCAAAAGCTGGAGTTGGAGTATTATCTTGGAAAATGGGGTTGGAATATCCCCACGATGAAAACTTTGATAATTTTGGAGAGATGAACTTGAAAAATTTATCTTGACAAAGGTTCGGTGATTTCTTAACAAAATTGGTGATTTTTTATTAAAAAAATTGATAAAAATAGAGGTGACATTACGAAGATTGCTCATGACTTGATCCACACCTACAGGGTTAACACACATATTTTAACTTAAAGGGACTAATTAGTATCACATGGAGGCATCCAAACTCCTCGAAGTGGGATTCGAAGGAAATCAATTGACTTTGACTAATGCTAGAAAGAGAGGACAACATCGCACTATCCCTCTTTCTGATTTTACTTTGGGCAAATTCAAAGATTTTAGGGGTTGGTGAGGTACTATTAGCAAGGTGACTCGATAAGGGTTAACGTAAAAATATTTCAAACATCCCAAAAAATCGCCTTCTAGGTTGACATAATTTTTAAAGTTAGGTCTATTGCAATGCTGACAACATGTATAAGGGAAAGGGTGCAACAAATTTTCGAAAATCATTCTCAGCTCCGATAGAACTGTTAAGTCATAAAAGATATCTTTCCATAAAGGGAATTTCATGAACTTTCTATAAGAAATATTTTGAAAATTTAGAAAAATCATATGATGGGCTGAAATGGCCCAAATAGAATGCAAACTATTGATCCAAGGGTTTCAGATAGCTTTACTCCAAAAAATTGTATCTTCCTTATCCAGAATGATCCAATGGCAACACGATACCATTGGAAAGTTACTTCGACACCCTTTGAGGTAAAAGTATCAAAAAGTTTTGAAAAATGTTCTAGGGTTCGAAAATGATTTTTTAAGTCATGGCTATTTATTGTTAGGGCAAAACAAGGGACTTTTACAGTTTTTTTATGCTTTTTTTGACTAAACTTGAGCCTTTGGACATTCGAATGTCCATGACAGAAAGAAATGAACGACATGGGCTTCACGAGCTCATCTACACAATCCCAAAGCAGTCTGGGATGATGGGATAGCCCATTGACCATGTCATAAACATAAGGACTCTAGCAAAATATCAAGATGCATTTTTTTTAATCCTTCGATAAAAGGATTCATTTTCTTCATAGAAAAGAGGAGGTTGAATAATAAAAACAGGCCATTTTATATTTGGAAACAGAATATTTGATCTCAATAACCCTTGAATCCATACATGAAACTTGATTTTTCCCTAAGATTGGAAGACCAATGAAAAAAAACCTTAAGTCCATGTTAATCCTCATTTAAGGTTAGCATGGGCCTAACTTGGGGGTTTTAGAAAAATAGGTTTTTGACATCAAACAAGCAAATCTATTGACAAACATATCACGGACAAAATATGAAATATATGAAAATAAGCGTGGACAATATGTTTAAACAAACACAAATGACATTTTGACAAGGAAAAGATACAGCGAGGAAAAGACAAATAAGATGCATGGAAATGCTAGCTTCATGTATCTTCACAAATATATTATGAACTAAATATGATATTCATTTTTAGACAAGTAAAAATAAAATGTTAACTTGGAAATAATGGTAAAAATGAAGGAAAAAGACTAACAAAATGAATGGAAGTGCTAGCTTCATGAGTAACATCAACAATTATGGCATAGATAATGATATGAACATTTTTAAACAAGAAAAAGTTTGCTAGAAATTTTAGAACAACATTAAAACATGTTTTTGGTGTAGACCAAGCACATAAACACGGTAAAGCATGACAAAAGGTCAATATAGCACCAAAAATCCTAGGTCTACCTGAAACAAAGCCATAAAATGCATGAGAGTCCTAGCAATAGGGTCATGGTCACATGGATATGGCTTTTCAAAATGATGAGAATGATGAGAAAGATGAAAATAAGATAAAAAATGATGGTGGCTATACCAAGTAGCTTTAGACCTTACTTTAGACTTTGAGTAGAAAACTTACTGACTTTTAGCTTATTTTTTCTCTCTTTACTATTCATTAGCAAGAACAGTGTGGCCAAAATAAGCTTGATGGATATGCTAACAATGGAAAAAAGGTTTTAGATGAAGAGAGGGTGAAAGAAAGGGTTTTGGAAATGTTTTTGATGGTAGCTTTAAGGAACTAAGAGAATGAGAGGTTTCATGAGAGAATGTTGGCTAAGGAGAGATTTTGGAAAGTGTTTGAATGTGTTAAAAAGTGTTTCAAAATGTGTGCGCCAGCTAAGTGTTTGCTAATAATGTTGGGCTTATATGACCATGTGAATAGTGAGGACCACATGCAAAAACCAAGGGTATTATGGGGTTTTGGTGCATGTACATCATTTATGGACAAGGTACTATGCCCAGTTGCCCACTAAGTTCATTGCCTGGCTCAGTAAAAACAATGGATCATGGCTACTTTCGATAGTTGAGCAATAAAAAAGTCCAAGGTTGCCCTCTAACAAATTAAATTAAGTCATTAAATTATCTTTGTCATGGCTATTTAGGCTTTAAAATTTTGTTGAAACCCAATTAGAAGTCCAATGCTGAGGCTTTCTATGAATTTGCATGATCTTTGATGCCAAAAACATGGTTCAATTCTTGTTTTAATGTTATGGTGTAAAGAGGTGAAAATGGCACAAATAGGGCCTTTTAGCCTTGGATTATCAATATAACCTATATTATATCGATACTTGAAGCAAATTTTTGCTCTAGGTATTGATATAATGAAATTGGAATGATACTTGAAGGCTAGTGTTGATACTAGCACTCTTTGTATCGATATAGACTAGCCAAAATAAATTTTTACTACTGTGAAGCTCTTTATTGATATAAAGGGTCTGTGTATCGATACAGCAGCACCTGTATTGATACATAACCCTTTTGTATCAATACATGTGAAAATTTGAATTTTTTGGTGATGTAAATGCCTTGTATCAATGCATTCATGCAAAAATGTGAATTTTTCATACCTTTGGCCCTCTAGTTGGGAATGATGGATGACTGACCATGCTTGCCCATATAACCTTGGTGACACCTCGAATTGTGACCTTTGATGACTCCATTTTACATTTTTCTTTAATAAGACCCCCAAGTATTTCAGACCTTCCTAAAAAGAAAATTCGCTCTATTACCTTTCAATTAAGTCCCTAGATGCCTTAAAACTAGCCCAGACAAAATGGGATGTCTACAGGGATTAGTTTATTTTACCAATTTACTTTAAGCTTATTGAGCCACCAAACCCAGAGGCCATGACACCACCATTGCTCGCATCTACCTTATCAAAATTACAAGTCATTCCATAAAAGATTGCTAGGCTCTAGAAAGAAAAGTGCGACAGTTGATTAAAACAGGACAGTTAGATCTTGATCAACTGTAAAAGTGAAATGAAATGTGTGAAGTTAGAACAATAGGGGCATTCCAATTTAGCATGCTTCATGAAAAAGCTTTTGTTTTTGAATTGTCATTTTTATGAAATCAACATGTTTTGAACTTTGAATCTTATGTTTAATGAAAGCATAATACTAGAAAGTCTAAAAAATCTGAAGATTGCTGGCATTTTTCATCTCTCTCCAAGTTCTTCCAGGCATAAAATTGACTCATTGAAAGACCTAAAGCTTTTGGAAATCAATAATAAACCATGCCTCCATGGCCACACTCAAACAATCAATGGAGAAAAGCCTTAACTTAGGCTAGGAGTGATAAGGAGAATTTTCCAAAATTCATGGACTCTCTAGGAAACCAAACAAACGTAACATTTTCTAAGAATCATAACAGTGGTAATTCGAAATGTATTAGGGTTACGCTAGAAGCATCCATTTTTTTCTTAAAACCTAAGACTTAAGCATGTGGAGTGAAAAGAAGAATTAATGCATGTATTGAAAAAAAAAGACAATGAGAATTCAATGCAACATTATGTGATTAAGAGGTTCAAAATGTCTTTATAAGAATTTCCTTTAGGAAATGACTCTTCAAGTCGTATAACCATGTTTGCTATGAAATATGGTCATCTTTTGTCATCCTTTCACAAATTAGAAAATTATTCCCTTTGCTATCCCTTTTGAGCCTAATTAATTCACTCTTTTGAAACTCTGGTCAATGATCATCCTTTATTTAGAGGGCAAAAGGAACCTTTCTAAATGACATGGGGCTTGATATCCCACTCCATAATTATAAAGCTGTCCGACATCAAGTGGCAAGTAATAGATGTGCCAAGTTTCCAAAGTCCAAAATTCCCTCCAAAAAGAAAAAAAGAAAAAAGCAAAAACACAAAATGAAGAAGAAAAAAAAAGCAAGAACAAAAATCAAAAGTGAAAGCAAAATTAGGAAAAAAAAAGGAACAAAAAATAAAGAAACAAGGACATCTGAAAGGCCAAAGGGATAATGCCCTCATGGAAAGAAATGATCCTTGATCTAATCACCCTTAAAACACTAACTTCGACCTTTGTACCCTTTCCTTTAGAACCATAAACCCTGGCCTACATTAAGTCCTTGAAATGTCCATTTTGATCAAGTATGGCCAAGTGAATTGATGAACCCATTCTTCAGGAAATTGCTCTTTTGATAAATTTTTAGCTTTCTTAAAAAGCATGATGTGCAATCAAATGAAAAGAAATAAAACGTGGAAAGATTGAAGCTCTAGGTTGAAAACCCAAAGTGAGCAGTCTAGAGCAAAATAGAGAAATTTTGATGCCACTCATAAGATTATTGAGTTTCAACAAGGAAACTATCATTCCAAAGAAATCTAAGGATAGTAATAATCCCTAAAGGGTCAACTCTCAGGATTATAATCCTCACTTTTTTCCAAATCAACCTTACAACCGTGAACCAACATGACCTGTCTTAGTATCGATCAAAGTATCAATGGTAGGAAGCTTAAGGGAATACAATTTCTTTTTAGTTTTCAAGGGATTCATGTTCTATAAGAATTGGTCCATTTGTGATCCTAGAAGAACAAGGAATTCATTTCACCTGTCCTAAAATTATCTTGAACTAAACAAAGCCCTCTTTAAGCCCTTTATCCTAACCAAAAAGCCTAGCTACCATTTATGAAATCTTCTCACCATAGATTATTAGTCTTTGAAAGACTTGAATATCATGCTAAGTTTTCATCAAATGAGCATTCTAAGATAAAGACAATAGCTTTTCTAATCATAGGGCAAAACTCGCATTAGAATGCCTTTTAACCTGAAGAAAGAAACCATCAAGGAAAAGTCAGATTCAAAAAAAGAGCCAACCATAGTCCCAACCTTTACACCCTTCATGAACATGCATGATATAGTATCATTCGTAGGCATATGCATCATTCACATAGGCATGTAATCATCACTCATCAATGTATACTTCACTTCACGTGTAGTTGCATTATTATAGACTCTAGCATAAGCATTACTTTCCCTACATTTGGATAATGGCTAGACTTGTTGTTTGCACCCACAAACATCATACACCTACCTTAGTCGTCACTTATGTGGATCCATATCACATGTATTCACCTACATCCCTGCATGTTCATGCTCACAAACTTTTACACTTACATGCTTATTCGCTTAACTATAATTGCACTCATGTGCATTCTCATTTTTGCATCACACTCATGTGCATTCACATTTATTTGCACCCACATGTATCCTCCTTCATGTCTAGTCATACTCATGGACAACTAAACTCATGCTCAAACACAGTCACGTACAAGCACGATTATTTAGATTTACATTCACATGTATTTTCACTCATAACTAGTCGTTTGCATTCATGTGCATTTTCCTTTATATTCATTCATACCTACAAACATTGGCACTCATAAGCATCTTCACTCACAAGTATTTGCACTCACATGCATACCTATCTACTTGCATTAGCACTCATGTGCATTTCCATACATAAGCATTAGTATTCATTTGCATTCCCACTTACACCTAGTAGCACTCAGGGGCATCCAAGTCTAAAGGTATTTGTACTCACATGATTCGCATTCTTTCACATTTATATCCATGAACACTCACCATGTCACCTTACATGCATGTGCTCATTCTATGTTCATGGCATCTTGAAAAAATTGCAAGCATCACTATCAACTTACTCATTACATCTCATAAAATGACATTTGTCCCTTGGCCTAACAGCAAATTTTCTAGAGCTTTTCTTGAGAATATTGACCAAAAATCTTTAAAAGCCTCTCTTTAGGACATTTCAACAAATTTTCTAGAGCTTTTCTTGAGGATATTTCCAAAACTTCCAAAACCTCTCTAAAGGGCATTTTACAAAACATTTTAAAGCCTCTTTTGAAGATATTTTAAAAATTTCCAAATCTTTTCTCAAAGATATTTTCACCAAAAAATCTCCAAAGCCTCTTTCGAGGCATCAAAGATCTCCAAAAGCCTTCCTTAAAGATGTTCAAGATTCCAAAGCCTCTCTTAAGAACATTCAAAAATCTCCAAAGCCTCTTTTGAGAATATTTCATAAAAATCCTCCAAAGCCTCTCTTGAAAGCATTGCATCAAAAACTTTTAAAGCCTCTTTTGGGGACATTTCATCGAAAAACTCCAAAGTCTCTCTTAGGGATGTTTCAGCAAAAACTTTTAGGGCCTCTCATGAAGATATTTTAAAAATTTCCAAAGCCTCATTCGAGGACATTTTCACCAAAAAAAACTTTAAAGCCTCTCCTAAGGATGTTTCATAGAAAAAAAACCTTTAAAGCTTCTTTTGAGGACATTTCATCCCAAGCCTCTCTTAAAGATATCCTATCAAACACTTTAGGATCTCTTTCGTGGACATCCTCGAAACTTTCTTTCGAGGATATTTCAATCAGGATAGTTTTCGAACCACTCCCATGTACCTACCTTAATCCATAAAGAGCTAGACGCCTACTTACCTCAATCCATAAAGATTGGATGCCTACTCACTTTAGTCCATGAAGAGATGGATGCTTACCTACCTTAGTCCACAAAGAGTAGACAACTACCTATCTCAGTTGATAAAGAGCTAGATGCCTACTTACCTCAATCCATAAATAATTGGATGCCTACCATCTCAATCCATAAATAATTGGATGCCTCCCTACCTCGGTCCATAAAAAGCTGGATGCTTACCTACCTTAGTCCATAAAGAGTTGGATACCTATCGAGTTAGTCCACAAAAAGCTGAACGCCTATCTACCTTAGTCTACAAAGAGCTAGAAACCTATCGAGTCAAAGCCCATATTAGCTGGCACTTGTTGAGGGGGTCAAGCTCTAAGAAATTACAAGCCTAATAAGGAGATTAAACCCTATAAAACTTATCAAAAGTGTTTCTATCAGTCAAAACCACCTCTAATATATTTTGCCTATCTTAATGTAGTACTAATTAGATCTCCATTTTCCTACAAGTACTTAGGAGGCAATCTTACACTATAAATAAAATAGTGTTTATTTGTCTTTACCCTATTTCTGATACTCAGCAAGAAACAAAGAGGGTAGCTACAGACATACCATTTTGTCTCGGCCAACACTCAAGGTATTAGAAGTCATCATCCATGGCACCATCGAGTCACTCGAAAAAGCATGGGTCAATTTTCCACCATCTCTGATCAAAGTAAAGGGTTTAAAGAGTCAGAGGTACAAAAATCCCCATTTTTATGTATATCTCAACACATATGTGTAAGGTATTGATACAAGGCTCCATGTCATTCAAATTCCAAAATCTTTCTAGTTGTGTCAATACTAAAGGACATGGTATCTATATTTAAAGAGTGGTATCGATACCAAAGGTATTTCTATTGATATAGAGTTATGTCATAGCTAAAATCACACATTTTGGCTAACAAGTATCGATACAACAAGCTTGGTATCGATACAGGCTTGTTGCTATGGATACACCATGCTTTGTAACATTTCTATATTCAAAGTATAGATACACTTTGGATTTTTTGCTCAATGTATCAATACAAAGCTCTTTGTATTGATACACAAGGTTATTTTAGGCCTAATTTAAGACATTTTCTCCTTTGTACCATAACTTTAAAACTTGAATTTGGTCAAGCATTGGCATAAAAAATCATCCAATATCAAACATATATTCATACAAATCATGTCAATTTAATTTTTAGGCTTTATACATTAGATTAACACATTTGGAAAGTCCATTGAGCTTGGCATGAGGATATTTTATGAGAAAATCTGGTTAGATGAAGGATAAAGTTGAGATTGCTCATTTGATTAGCTTATGCATGGTTTTCTTTGCCTGTAGGAATTAGGATTAGCCAATCAAATGTTGAAAGGTTTCACATTAGTACAATGAGTTATCATATTATACATGCCAAAAGTCCTATGTGCCCTTTTGCTAGGTTATTCTAAGTGGTTAAAATCCATCCTTATATAATCTAACTTTCTTACTTAACTGAAAAGAGGGTTACAACATATTTACATTGGCCACCAAAAACCTTTAAGCTCTTTCAAATACTCTATTCCTATAGCTCCTTTTCTATCCCTAATCTATAGCAAAGAGAGGGAACAAAGTGAGCTCTACATTACTTGGTTGTTGCTGAAGTAAGGAGTTAGGAGTTAAGGTCTTCATTAAGGTATATTTTCCATCTTTTCTTCATCTTGTTTTCTATTTTTCTTCATAATCATCATCTTAGCTGACCTCCATGTTTCCATGACCATGTTAAGGTTTTCATGCATTATTTTGGCTTTGTTTGTGGTAGTCTTAGGATTTTAATGATTTCTTGGTGACCTTGATGTTGTTTAGATGAACTAAAATTCCATATCTAATTTGAACATTGAAATAACCTTGTCATGCATTTTTACCATGTTTTTCTTTATCTTAACATGCTCATTTCTTGTGTTCAGTCTAGTATGTTTTAATCTTTACCATGCTATTGAATGCATTTTCATAATGGTTCATTTGTTGAAATGCATGGATAACTTCCTGCTTTGAATATTTTCTTATGTTTGATGTTTTCACTTAGTCTAGTTCATCATAGTTTGTTGAAATGCCTCTATGATACTTGCAAATTCAAAGAAAATCCCAAGTTAAATCCATACTAACTTTAATCGATAGGGATTAGCATGGATTTAATGTTTTCAATATATTTGTTCTCTAGTCTTGGGGATATATCATGTTTGGAATCATGACCTTTTTAAGCTAAACAAATTCTATTTTTAACCCCTACCAGAACCAAAAATATTTTCAAGCATTTTATTGAAGTCTTATTTCGAGCCTTTCATCATAACTAATGGCATGGACAAAGGGCGATTCGACGGCCTACTCTCTGGGAGTTGGATTGGTCTATTACTCCACTATAATGAGCCTTAGTAATTGGACATTTGTATGTAGGATACTTTGACACATAATCATAAAAGCATCAACCTTGAAGGAACCCCTGTTTCAACATTAACAACATTATGATCCCAATTTTTAAAAAAAAAAATTTGGACTTTAAATGATTTTTTGGAATTTTTTGACATTTTTCCTTGAAAGGGCTTTGAAATACCTTTCCAACAATACCTCTTTTGCCTCCAGATCATTCTAGATATAAAAGTTGTTATTCTTGAACCTTGGCTATCTGGAACCCTTGGAATTAGCAATTTATATTTTGTTTGGGCAATTAAAACCATCAGATGATTTTCTTAGCTGTTTTAAATTTTTTTCTAAAAATTTCATAGAATTCCCTTTCTAAGAGGGTACCGTTTGTGATTTAACGAGTCCAAGATGATTTTTCGAAGCTCACTACTCTCTTTCCTATTACTTGCTATCAATGCCAGCCTAGACTCAGTTTCAAAAGTTAATTATGCCTAGAAAATGATTTTCTAATATTTTTAGAATATTTTTACATTAATCCTTATTGAGTTACCTTTCCAATGGTATCTCGCTGGTCATTAAAAACCTTCAAACCAATTTGAAATAAATTTTAAAAAATGGATAGCACGATGTTATCCTCTGCTTTTGTTGAATTTGATAAAAGTCATTAGGTTTTTCTAAAACCATTTTTTTAGGTCATTCAAATGACTTGAAATGTATTCAACAATTTTCCCCATAAAGTTTCATGCTATAACCATAAGTCCAATTAGGCTTGGATCAAGACCTCAAATGCTTTTCAAAATTAATTTCCATTTCCTATTTAAATTATCAGTTTGAATGCTATGATCTACATTTTCCTCAAAACATATCAAAAATTCTAACTTTCAAAAATCATTCAAAATTTCTTTCAAGGGGATTCTCCAACATCTATTTCTTTCAAGGGGATATTCTAACATCGCTTTTCAAAACTTCATTAAAAACCTAAGTTTTCTCTTTCTCGGGCTTTCCCCCACCTTTTGTCAAACTTTTTATGCCAAAGATGACCATTAAATCCAAACCGAGGTCAATTATGAGATACATCCCGATTGTCCTTTGTTTCTATGTTTTTGCTTATTCATTTATAATGCAATATTTATCATGTTCTTTTATGCCTTATTAACCATCTTATTTTTCCATGATGATTTTGCATTCATGATTATAATTCAAATTTCATAAAATCTGAGGCAATGTTCTATGCCAGTATCCATCTAGTGCTTGACATAGAGTATCCTCTTCTAAATCAATCTAGAGATCATAACATCGAATCCTCTATGTTTCATATCCCTTCTAGGTTGCATAGAGAGAGATTAATAAAATTTTTACCATGAAAACATGGATTTAGAAGGGGATTACATATAAATAATGACTAGATGAGAAAACCCAAGAAAATCAAAACTTGGATAATTCATTGCTAGATGGTACCAATTTTGGGCATTGTAAGGATGCTAATCTTTTCCCACATGTAACTGACTCCCAAACCACTTATAAAAATGTATTTTGGTATATGCAGTGCATAAAATTAGTGTTTTCAGTTTCACAAATCGAAATCACAAGTTTTAATAGGTATCTAGTAGTGACTCCAAGTTTTGGGCATTTCGTAATGGCCATCCAAGACCAATTGGACAAGCAATCTATCTAATAGTCCTCCCCTCGACCTTCACTTCTTACGCCGACCAAGGGATGACCCAAAAGCGAGCCTTTTCCCTTTACCTACTCTACCATACTTTTTTAAGTCGGGCACTACCATGCAAATGGTTGGGTTGTGATAACCGAGATACTTTTATGTCGAAGGTGAATAATAGGGGTAGGTTCATCATTTTATTAAGTCTTTTAGGATTACTGAGATACTTTTATATCGAAGGTACACCTTAGTGGTGTTTTTAATATTTTATCTTAACATCAAGTCTTTTATGATCACTGAATACTTCTATGTCAATGGTCCATAATAGGGTTAGGTTTGTCGTTTTATGAAGTTATCAAGTGCTAAGGTTACCGTGATACTTTAGCATCAAAGGAAGACCTTAGGGACATTTTAGCAATTTGCATTAGATCCAAGTCCTATATAATAACCAAAATAATTTTATGTTGAAGGTGCGTAATAGGGATAAGTTTATCATTTTAGGAAGTTATCAAGTCTTTTAGGGTTATCAAGATACTTTAATGTCAAAGGTAGAGCTTAGGGATATTTTAGTAATATACATTAGAACAAAGTCCTATGTGATCACCGAAATACTTCCATGTCGAGAGTAAACAGTAAGAATTGGTTTATTTGTTTATGACGTCATCGAATCCTTGAGGGTACCAAGATACTTTCATGTTGAAGGTACACCTTAAAGACATTTAGGTAAGTTACCTTAGAACTGAGTCCTTTAGAGTCACTTGGATACTTCTAGGTTGAAGGTGTACTTTAAAAATACTTAGGATAAGTTTTATTATAAAATCAAAATTTTTAAAAATTAA
The DNA here is from genome assembly GCA_038381775.1 of Adansonia rubrostipa. Taxonomy (NCBI): domain Eukaryota; kingdom Viridiplantae; phylum Streptophyta; class Magnoliopsida; order Malvales; family Malvaceae; genus Adansonia; species Adansonia rubrostipa. The sequence continues at coordinate 2,562,309 of JBBYHM010000024.1, read as the reverse complement.
GGCAATGTCTCTGAGTTAAAGTAGTACATGGAATTCTCCCAGCATATGGAAGGGGTTTCACATATTATTTTAATAACAAGATATCTTTTTTCAAAATAAGAAAATCAAGATTTTTTTGAATTTTGTAAAAATAAAACCTTTTATATTCCTCTAGCTCTCTAGGGGTGCGAAAGATAGTTTAATTTTTGAAAACCTTTCATATTCCTCCGATCCTTTTGTGGGGTGTGAAAGAGATAATGATAAAACCATTTATGTTCTTTCGGTCCTCTGGTGAGGTACTAAAGACATTTTGATCTTTAAAATTTTGCAAACCTAATTTTCTCATATAGAATAATAAAATTATTTCGTAAAAATTTTTATATGGAATTATATTTAAATACGAGATATTGAAATCAAATAAAAATCAAATTTTTAGTTAACACATGATTAATAAGGTATGATTACTGGGCATCATAACAAAGATCGATCCTTACTCATGATTGTAACCAACTCCTAGTCCCTTTCATATGATCTGTGATATGAGCGCAGACCTCGGAGTTGGTTTTCTAGGGTTTCATAACCCTTGCAATACAAACTCCGATAGGTGACCAATTTTATATAACCAAAACAGATTGGTGGTGACTTCAAAATAAATGGTCATTTCGTAATAATTATTTAGGGTTAAGTTGAGTCAGTGATTCATCTTAATAACTTAGTCCCTAAATACGAAAGGTAAAAAAAATAATAATGATATGGCCTCTAAAAATAAAAATAATGATATATAAATATATATCGGAACAAAGGGCACACTGGACTTTTAAGTACGACTAGTCAGGATTCATATCTGAGCCATGTTCTGGCACCTATTTATAAAATAAATACCAAAATAAATAAAATTAAACATCCACAACCTAGTTAAACTAAGGTCCAAGTCCATAACCATCGTTCTTGCTTTAACAATTATAGCATAAAATAATGTATAGCTAATGCCACATGTTAATGACATGCATACAATGTTTATATAAACAATTTTATAACATTCAATAAAGCATCAATAAGAATCAGCGATAGTGATTAAACATATTTAATCTTATTCCCAAATTTTAGGAAACTAGTCTTAATCTAGATATTTACCTAACTTTTAGGTGATTTGTCTTAACACGGTGAAATAGTTTTCATTTGCATGCTTTGATTAGGTTTCCAAAATTAACCTATTTAAAGAATTAAAATTAAAAAAACTTATTTAATTAAATAATTTAAGAAAACAAGTTTCCAAATCTTGGTTCTTTCAAAATATGTTTATTTAAAGAATCCTAGTTGGTATTGAAAAACTTTCAAATATTCCTAACTTTTAGGAGCAAAATATAACACTTTACCTAATCCAACTTAAACTCATTCCATAATTTAAGGAATCTAATTCCCTAATGCAAGGAATTTTACTCTCACTAGAATACTAGTACCAATGGAAGTAGGACTCTAAAAAGTAGTCTTTTTGGTTTTGGCAATCTTTTTGGCCGTGCCAATAGCATTTGACCACCACCTTTGGATGACTTTTAGGGGCTGTTTCAAGTGCTCAAAAATTAGATTAGGTTGTTGCCAAGAAACAATTCAAGGCTGCAATCAAGATGGCAACTTATTTACCCCTAGTCATAAGTTTCAAGAAAACCCAGGAACTGGCATCACCTTGCCGCCAACCCTTTGGCATTGAAACAAAATTTCCATACCTTTTGAGGATGTTTGAATACTAATTTTGGTGCTGAAAATTCATTCAAGAGTTGCCAAAGTAAGAACCAAAAGAACGAATTCAACAGCAACAAATTGCCATGTAAATCGCAAATCTCATGAAACACCTTTCATGGATGCGGCATCTACATGCCTTGACTTTTAGCAACCAAGATCCATACAAGAACCAAATATTCTTTAATTAACTTGCTATCCTAAGATGCAACAAACCTATGGAACTTTTCCATAAAGATTTCATCGTGTATTAGGTGCAAGAAAACATCGAAAAACAACTTACAACATCATACCATGTGATTTCATCAAGAAAATTCAAGATAGTGTTTTTTTCTTATAAAATAAGTTTAAACAAATCAAAATTGAAATTTATGAGTTTTATATGACATCATTAAATTATAAAAATCAATTTTTACAACAAATAAATCATTAAAATAAACCCTAGTGAAATTGTAAATCACATAATGAATGTCTATTCAACGTGTATTTCATCTAAACCAATAAAAACTAATTTTTATTAATTATTAACTTTTTAATAATAATCGATACAACTTCTAAGCATGCCATCCAGAATGAAAAAGAATTATAAAAAATATTTTAAATGTTCTATGGCATGAAACATTATAGATTTGCATATGTGACTTCTGAATGTTAATTACCATGAATTAGCCTACACTTACATGTAATACACAATCTATAGGCTCAGATACCACTTGAAAGGATCTCACATCCCATAAATTCTAGCCTCATGCATGTATTGGATTTCAAAAATCAATAAAATATCAAGAAAAAAGCAATGAAAGTTCCTTCTAGATTTTTGGGGAGGACTTTCATGTAGTAAACTTTAAAATTTAATTCAAGCATTAAACATCCATAAGATCAGAACTTACCTTGATTTTGGATCTTGAAATCTAAAATAAAGTTGATAAAAAAGATTCCAAGAAGCTGATTTCTTGAAGGATTCTTGAAGGATGCCTCTAATGGTTATCCACATAGTTATTTGTTGAAACCTTCTTAAAGCCACAATGGTTCTACAGTGCTAGCTAGAAGGGTTGTTAACCCTTAACGAAAAGGAATCTAAAATTCTTGAATCAAACAAGAACCAGAATGAAAAAGGGAAGTAAGATTACACCAATCATAATGACTCTTAGGGAAATGGTGTCATCACTAGGATTTTGAGGAGGTGGGAATATTATTAGAGAAAACTACCTTTATCTAATAAAATATATTTTCTAATATATTTAGTAATGTCCTATCTCGAAATTAGGTTAAAACTCACACATAAGCTTTTAGGTCATTATATCTATATATATCAGCTTAATCTTACTTTTAGTTGGATTTAGAATGGAAAAGTTCTGACCTAGTTAAAACTACCAAAACAAGTTAAATTCTCTTTCCCTTGTCTTAGGTTAATTAGGTGGTCAGCCAACTTTCCCACCCTATTTTAGCCTAACTCCCATAATTATTAAGCCCCAAAATTTGGCCCAACAAACTTGGACCAAATCCATGCTTGGCACAATATAAGGATACTTCAACCTGTGAGATCAATTGCTTACTTCCTAAGTAAGAAGGCATAACACAATTTGGTTTTTGAGCATTGTCAATGCCCCAACTTGACAATACAATGACCAAGTATATTTTTAAAGAACTAGGCTTTGATGCATAAGAATCTCATAATTGTAACTCATTCCAATTTCTTTCCAAAGCCTTTCAAAGTTCCAAGGGCTTTATCCAATTAGTGTTTACGTGGGTGTCGATCATGCCCTAACATGAAGGAAAATGTATGTTACTTAAGCTTTGTAACATATATGATGTTATTTGACCATGTATCCCATGTCCCAATTCGATTAGTTGAAGGACATACATCAACAACCTATGGTTGGTAATTTTGGTTGACAATAAGCATGTGGGAAAGATTGAGGTTAAATATGGAAGGCTAAAGGAATTTCAATTCATAAATAAATTTCTCTCAGCTCTAGTGACGTGATTTCTACCCTTGCATCCAAAATGGGCCATATTCCATATAGGAGCTCGAAGATCACATATATGCTACAAAGCTCTTTAGGAGGGGATAGCAAGACCAAGATGTTTATGCAGGTTAGCCTAAGTACTCTAGGCCTTGGGGAGACCCTTTGTTCATTGAATTTTGCTAGTCAAGTTAAGGGAGTAGAAAGTGTTCTTGCTTGCAAATGGGTGGACCTCATTGAGCTTTACAAATAAAACATATCTCTAAAGTTGAAGCTATGGTTCATGGATTTAATGTGACGTTAAGTTTGGATTCAAAAGGGGTACTGATTTTGTTAATGATTTTTTAGTTTATCATTTTCTTACAAGTAGACTAGAACAAAGCATGATAAGAAGAATAGCTAATGAGGTGACTTCTACAAGAGCAATGTACTTATTTCTAATTATCACTTGTGAACTATAATGATAGGAATTTGTGCTCAAGCTAACAAGATATGATATAGTCTCTCAGATTGCTTGGCTTGAAGACACTAGTAGAGGTAGGGGTTTAAAAGAGACTTGTATTATATGTTTTGAAGATATTTATGCTTGATGTTTGTAGCTGATGGTTATTGTCAATATATTACTTTTCTTGCATGAATCAACTTGTAAACGTCCAATTGCTAAATGCAAGGCTAGTTGCCAACATGAAGGATGCAATTCTGAGGTAACTATTGATAGCTATGGAAAATTCTTGGATCTTAAATTAGTTGAAATAATGAGCAACCGTAAAATGAAAGCCTCTGTTGTTGTTTTAGAGGAAGTTTTATGTTGCATTTCCAAGGTGATTTGCATTAATGTCAAAATGTGATCATGTCAAAATGTGATATCCTACAATACAATACAACTTCATTTTATGGTGATGAACAATTTAAGCCAAAAAAATGTTAGAAGTTCCATCATTTTTTTCTATAGCTATTGGTATAACTTGCTTTGATTACAATGGATATAAACCTTACCCTGCCAAGAAAAGATGCCATAGTCAAGTATTTTTCTATAAAAAGCTCATAGCATTACTATAGAAAGTGTAAAAATATGGGTGAACTTGCTAGAAGGTGCTATACCACTTGCAAATGTGGAGATAAGCTTTGTTGCATTTGTAGAACAGTTTTAAAAGCTATTCAGTAGAAAAGAATGCCACTTATGATTTTCGATATTGCTAACTTGAAGTGCATCCTTTTACTCTAATTTTTATTATTTGATCATTGGGTACAAGGATTTTTTGAAAAAGAGGTACTATCATGGAACTAGCTGGTAAGATAGAAATAAGGCACGGTCAGGAACTAGCAGGTAAGATAGAAATATGGCAAGGAAGTCTAAGGAAATAGCCAAAGGTATAAAGCAATCGAGCTATGTGTAAGCTAAAGACAAAGCCACGGGTTGAAGTAATGAAGCTGATACAAGGAAAAGAAACTAGAGTTAACAAGAAAATAGAAGCTGATAAGCTAGTCTTTAGACATGGAGTTAGCATAAGAAGAAGCAAAATTACCAGTAGAGTTGTCAAGAACTCATTAGCTAGTATGAATAAATTATAGCTATTAGTTAGTTTCTTCCATATTCTAGAAATTGCTTAAGTAATTTACTAGAAATGTGTATGTATTAGCTCATATAAATCTTCATATTGTACTAAAGATTGTCAAAATTTTCCCTTTCTCTCTACTCTTCTGCTCTTCTTTCTAGTCTATCTCTTTCTATCTCTCATTTATCTTCTTTATATCAATTTTAAATCACTATTTTTATTACATCTTTCTTTTAGCATGGTTGAGTTTGTACTTTCCTTCACCCAAACTTTATCTCTTTCACTCTTTTCTTTTAGGTTTTGAAATGGAGTAGAGCTTAATATATTGTTTAGTATTTATTTAACAAGTTTTAAAGATTTGCTACTCATTAAATACAATATCTATGAATAATTAAAACGAAAGATTTGTCAAAAAAATTGACGTGGAACAGGAAAATCTTGCTCTTAAAGATCCTTACTCATTAAGGTTTTGTTTAGCCACATCAAGCTTAAATTTGGAATAAAACCCTCCAATCTCCTTTCAAGTACATTACACTCTTAGTGAAACTTTAACTGCACTAACCCTCTACTCCAACATTTTAGCTTCGTTTGGATCCCACCACGATGAACCTCGAGTCCATCACATAGGCTTTTTGTGGACACACCCTCCATTGGGGGCACAACCCTGTAAGGGAACAATCCTAACCAAACTAGAGGCCTAATGGGTGGTAAAAAGGGGTGAAATCCCCTTTTTTACCCTTTTCTTTATTTTTATTTAATTTTTATTAAATTATATTTTAATATAAATAATATTTAATAATTATTTAATATAAGTATAAGTTTTAGTTTTTAAATGTATTTTTTATCGTTTAATATAAATATAATTTTAATAGTTTATTTTTTAATATAAATATAATTTACTAATTTTTAATTATTATTCAACATAAATATAATTTTATTTATATTTTATTATTTAATATAAATATATTTTAATAATTTTTAATTATTTATCATATATATACACTCATTTTAATCGATTGTACTTAATGGTTATTTTATATTCTCATCTCATCCCTACTGTTGCATTTGAATCCAAATATATATCATGCCACTGATTGTAATCTCACTCTATTTTGATAGGTGATGAGATTGACTCTAGTGAGATTGAAAACAGTGATTGCGGTAAAATTAGTTACTATAATAGTGAGATTTAATATTTTAGCGATGAGATTAAAATCAATGTTGTAATATGTGTTTGGGATTCAAATGCATTATGAACATTATGTTTTTGGATTCTAATGTTGTAATAGTGGCAATAAGTTTAATTATACAAATAAGAAAAAATTACCATTAAGAACATTAGATTAATATATATATATATATATGATTATTAATAATATATTTACACATATTAAAGCTTAATAAAGTAATATTTATGATTAGCTTTATGTATTTTTATAAAATTTTTAATTTATTTTACATTTTCTAATTTAAAAATTTATTCATTCAAAAAGATTGACATAGTATAAATTTGAAAGAGTTAATAAAAATAGATAATTCAAAAGTTTTTAAATAAAAGTTAAAAATACATAAAAGATATAAATTTATTTATTACTTAAATAATTAAATATTTATTAAAAATAATAAATAAATAAAAACAAAATAGGGTAAAACAGAGAATTATTCTGACCGGTGGAAGTTAAGGGGTTAAAAACCCTCCAAAATGCTGTGGATTGAGATGCATCCAAGTGCACCCTTTAAGGGGCAAGGGCGAGAGTAAAACCCCTGTTGTTCCCTTTTTAAAATCGGTTGTTATTCTATTTATTTTTTAAATTCTATTAATTGTATTTTATTAGTTTATTTATAACACATTTATTTAAATAATTTGATATAAATATAGTTTTAATAATTTTTAATAATTATTATGTTACATAAATATAATTTTAATGATTTTTTAATTAATTATATATATATACACTTTAATCTAATGAATTTTATAGTAATTTTTCTTCTTACAATAATTCATCTGATTATCAGTGCTACTTTTACATATTCCATCATCGATTTTAATCTTATCGTTATAATAACAATTCTTCTTTAATAACTAATTTTATAACTACTGTCTTCAATCTTGTTGCAACTAATTTGCCTGTCCATCCAAATGAACCTTAAATGCCAAATCTATAAATGACTAAAAAAAAAAAATTATTAAAGGTTTTTTCACGCTTCAGTTTCTTTGTTGGCCTGGTTTGGCTGCCCCTGAATGGATTACTTACGCCAATTGAAAAAGACCAACAGGGTGCGCTAAATTAAATACATAAAACCAAAGATCATGAAAATAAATAAAACAAAATAAAATGGCGATAGTGAACAAATAAAATAAAAAAGATGACGATAGATAATAATCGTTGTTCTTCGTATTGACTTAGAAATTAAATGAAAGTTCAAAAAACAGAACTACTAGAATTAACAGAACATTAAGCATTTCAATTAAAAAAATTAAGATAAAAAATATAACCTTATCTAGCTTGTCTCTCCATTTTAGATAAATGTATGCTTGAGCTTTGATTATTACGCTATACTAAGACACTGGCAATTCATGCCTTCTAAAAGCAAAAACATATAAAAATTAATGACCTTCAAAAAGGGGAGAGAAGAAAGAGTCTTTAACGGAAAGAAGAAGAAATTTCCAAAATGGGCAAATTGCATGTGAAAGTCTACAATCGGTGGTCCATTCATATAACAAGCATGTTTAGAAGATGATTAAACGTCATTTTTTAAGTTGGCAAAACACAACACCACACGAATTACGCAAATTTTCAAACCAAACACGTTTCTATGTAATTACATGAAATGGAAACACCCATCATGATTATAAACCATGAGACAATTCTTAACGTAAAAAATTCATGTCAGGTCATTTTCATCGAATGCTTCTTCCTCACCTTTAGCAGCATCAGCTTTAAATTCAGCGACGTCACCAGTAGGCAACTTCCTTGCAAGCTTTATGATCTGCCACACAAATTTCATTTTAGTCAAATTATCCGCAATTGAATGAATTACAGGCCATGCCCCATTGACTATCCACTTTATAAGATTAACATCAAAATATAAATGGATATTCAAAGGCAACCAATATTTTCGGAGATTTATGGTGGGACTTGATACATAAAACAAACATCAAAATGGCCCTCTATCCTGGTACAGAAAATGGGGCTCATTTCAGGAGGTCCCCTCCAAAAACACGCTATGCTTTTTCCTTACTACCTTCTCTCCTAGCCAGTGGACAATTCAACAGAAGATGATATGCAGAATGAAAACATATCCTGATATCTGGTTTGAGCACCAAGCGATAGATGATGAGCAAAGGCGAAAGGTGGCAATTGGAAGATGGGAACGTAGCTTGTAGCATGCCACAATGCTGTGCATCCCATCATCCCATTCCCCCTTCTAGAAATCGAAAATTGTTATATATATGTGTGTGTGTGTGTGTCTCTGTGTGTGTGTGTGTGTGTGTGTGTGTACATATACACATATACATACACATTTATACACGCACACACAAAAGTTCCATAGGAAAATGGCAAAAGAAATCAACCGGAGGACACCAAAATAAAAAAATATATATATATTAGTATGCTCCACTTAGCCTTTTTTCAGGGGAAGAAGAAATTCAAGTGATAGTTTATAACCAAAAATCAATTCTTCTAACTTCAATAATACTTTCCTTTTTCCTAGCATGTCCCACTTGTTGATGATCTCAGTTTTCGATAGCTTATATAAAGATTCAATATGCATGTAATAATTATAACTTCAGCCCAGATGTGGATGCACATGTGCTTTAAATTTTGTATTGCTTTATTCACATATTAGTTCTTTAGAAGAACCTCTCAGCCAAAATGGAAGAATTCCACTTTGCAAAGAAATCATAATGGAGGAGGAATGTTTAGCTGGGAGTTTATCTGTCTTCCTTCGCATGAAAGAACAACAAAATGCATACATGTGATCTGAGTCACAGAATTGTTGAGTCCAACATTGCATACACTGCCAGGTTGTTTGTAAAAGTTAATCCCCATATTCCAGGATAGATAAACCAAGAAGAATGGGACACTCAATCTGAATCTGATAGACATACAAATCAGAACCTCTTTGAGTGCATGAAGAACAAAATGATGTCAAAAGGAGGGAAAAAAAATGAATGAAAGGAACAAAGGAACTGTTTTCAAAATCTTTTTCCACACTGCATGTCCATTGCTAAAAGAGTTGGTCAAACTATAATCCAACAGTTAACCAAAAGCATATCTAGTTCATTTACGGTTAATGCCAAAGTTGCAAATGTTACAGAATTATTGGGACTTGAGATTTTAAGTATCGCCTACAACTGCACAGTTTTAGCCCTATTAACCTTCCACGGTTGCATAAGTCAGATCTCTCTTAGATACGTGATCCAAACCAACTATAGCATGCAGAAGATGAAATGTCCCCATAAAATCATTCACATTATTGTATGAGAGGCACAAGTATTTCCACAAAAAAAAGAATAAAAAAAAAGGTGCAAATTCAAAAATATATACCACATTATCAAGATTGGAAATAGTACTCGACTGAGCCACACGTTTGATTTCTTCTACATCACCTTCTGTATAAGCAGAAAGTAGTTTAATAGCACAGCGGTTCTGATCACTTCTTAAGAAAGCATCAATTCTGAAAAGATACACAGACAGTAGTATTTTATATCACATTTGGTCAACCAAAAAGTCATTACTATTCAGTACAATGATAGACCCAAAAAAAATATGTAAAGTATTATTCGATTTCTAAATGCTTTCTGCTACAGCATTAATCTTAAGCAATGTGCAACAGGTTTTCCCTTGTGTTAGGGGAGACAACACTGAGCATTAAAAACCAAACGTTGGAAACGGTAGAAATATGATCGGAAAATAAGGGAAGTGAGTTTCATAAATAACAATCCAGAAACAATCTGATACTTGATTACAGCAGCAGTAAGTTTAACTATGATCATTCTATTGCTTTACTACATGAAAAAAAAAAATTACCAAACAACATCCATGAATGCAAGAGAGAGGGAATAAGGATAGAATCTGGACCAACATAATTTGGTAATGGTAAACACAAAAGTTTTCTAAGTCATCGGCATAAAGCAAATTGCTAATTGGATCCACAATTAATTTTTCCACTTCAGGGCAAAGGAAAAAACTGTTTAACAAAAAAGCAATTTACAGTACAGTAAGGTTGCAGGGTAGAGAATCAATGCTAGTGGTTAGATGCATTTGATTGACATAGTTGAGATAAATTTTGAGAAAATTTCAGATAGAAAACAAACAGCCAACACAGGTTCAATATAAGTTTATCTAGATGTTGAAGATATTATGGCAAGGTTGTTTTTAGCTGCTGAAGAATCACTTTTACCTGCAATGTCTCATATGATAATGATGACTACCAATATATCAATCAAATGATTGTGCACTAATAAGATCAGCTACTGAGAGCCATTAATCACATCCCAAAATTAGTAGATATTTGAATACTAATACATATTGGTTTGAAAGGAAGCTCAGAGAGAACTGCACTTACTGCGAACAGTCATTGTAGCACTTTTCTGCTTGCTTTAAGTCATGAGCATAAAGATACACAATAATTGCACTAAGATACGCCTGAAATTATATATTTATTAGAATTAGCATATTGTTATCGACAAAGTTTCCCTTCAATAAATTAAAAAAAAAAAAAAGAAAAACAAATGTCAGTGCAAAACAAGTAAAAAAGAACAATAGCCACCGGATGATTGCAAGAATGTGAGATTTATTAAACCACCTGGTAGCAAGATCAATAATGCCTCATGGATTAAGTTTTTATCACACATATACAAGGGTATACTTTGTTAGACGTAGCTCATTAGAAAGTAACCCAAAAGTTTTTTAAAAAAGGAAAAATGAAAAGCTATTTAGAAATGGGCACTACATACCACTTAATTGAAGGAAGTAGGAACCACTATATTAGGTTATGATTTTGCCCAAGAAGTAAGTTCCTCAGTACCTCTAATCTGATTACGACGTCAGTTTGTTGGTGAAACTACTATCAGTTTATAGAGGCAGATAGGTATTATTCACACTTCAAGGATCAAACAAAACTTGTTGGGAAATTTAACTTAGAAAGCAACTTTTTGATCCGCATACCCAGTCAAAGATATATATTCCATTTGAGACAGAGAGGGTACACTTTAAATGGTTTCATATGTAGCATTAACAAGGTTTATGCAAGACTTTGGCCATTCAGATTAAAATCCCTAATTTCATCCTTGCAAAGAAGTAAACAAAAACATAAGCAAATTGTTTTATCTCCTAGCAGACACAATAAGTAAAAGATAAAGGGTTGGACTCATAAAATATTCTGAATAAAGTACCACAAAGACGTGTAATTGAACTAAGCAGCACGTTAATGAAGCATCACAGACTTCTAAAAGCATACATGGATGAAGAGAAAAATCAGCAAAAATTTGGCACATTAGACTTCTCAGGAAAAAATTATCAGCTGAATTACAAAACAAGGAGAACGGAATGGCAAATGAATGGATATGAAGTAATAACGGAAATAAGTTCGGTGCAAAATATAAAGTCGCGCCTTGCACTGACTGTTTGTAGCATTGCACTTATCAGCTGCTAAGCCCAATCTCAAAAGAAAAGTAGCAGCATCCGTGTACCTGAGCATAACAAAACCATAAATAATGCTTATTCATATAAGGTATGCTTACATGTGCAAACAATGTAGTCACCTGAACAGATTCTCTAAATTTACAGGCATTCCAACACATATGACATTAATCACATTCGGTCATGAACCCAGTGCATGCTGCCAGCAGTAAACATGCAGAGTGGCTTGCCAAACAAAAGAAAAAGGACTCACGACTCACTAGACATGCAAACAGAGGCCAAATTTTGGATTGAAAAAAAAAAAAAAAAAAAAAAACGGAACATAACAATTCACAAGCTTTAGTCTACTCAGCCTGAACTCCATAGTTCCAGACATAAGGACAAAGCCACATAAATGCATTTGAAATCCTTTAGCAATAAAAATCTATAATTAACTATGACAAAATCTATTCTCCAGCTTTTGTTCTTTTTTCTATTATTTTAAGAAACAACACCACTCTAATTTTAAGAATATAGGGCAGCATTTGATGCACAAGGGTGTAACTTTTATTTCTGAATCCTATGAATTTAATATAGTATGATACTGTATCTCATAGATTATGAAGAAGCAAATCCTTACTTCTCAAGTTTTACATAAATACTAGTTGCAGCACGATATAGATCAAAGGCCATCTGTTCCTTTCCATCATCTTCGAGAATAACACAAGCATCAGTATATAGTTGAATGGCATCGTCAGGCAAAGCATCCTCCACAGCACTACAAAGAAAAAGTACTGAGAGATTAAAAAAGAAACTGCGGTTCGTGATATGGGTGGTGATGTGGCAAGTAAATATATTATTGCATAAGAAACAAAGACAACTTTGTTTTCTCTTTCAAAGGTTTCTTGAAGAGATTATTGACTACACCAGCAAATTTACAAATATTAAGCAGAAAGGCATTAGGAAATAAATACATGTGTAAAACAAACAAAAACCATTACATCCTGCATGAATATTCATTTGAACGCATATCAGCATAGGGAATCGATCTTCTTCAAGTTATCAATAATAGTTACATTTATATGTATCTCCGTTTCCTCTTAGTGTTTTAACAATAAAGACCAGGTTTTACAAACTTAAGTGAAGAAAAAACAAGGAGCGAAACTTAACTCTTTGCTGGAATCTTTGAATTTGAAAATTCAGAAAATTCCAAATCAATGACATTTGGGCTATGCTTCATTAAAAGCAAGCCTTTAAGAGTCAATTAAATAATTGAATACTGCAATTTATCTATATTCTTTTGATTTTTTATTGAGTCCTAAAATGAAACACTAATGTTTCCTCTTTTTTTTAACTTCCTCCAACTCTTCTTGTTTCAGCCACTCCATCCTCCTCTTAACCATTCAATTATTAGATTTTGTACTTTCCAATGGTGACACTCAAAATGAACACTGCTTTTTCCTATTTATTTCCTTTTCTCTGGCCAAGACTCTTAATTTGTAGCCTTCAAGGAGCTCAGTTCATCTTAAAACACAATTTCCTTCAACATACCCTACTGCCTATCTTATAAATAGATTTTCCTTAAGATTAAGATAAAAGAAAAAAAAACCAGCTTTGCTCCAGAATTTTTATGAACTTGCTTTTTGGTGCATGCTAAGCAAGTAGTTCAAAAGAATGATATTAATGCCACAATAACAGGAAAAAAACTGAAGATTTAATTATATTATCTACAATAAGCAATATAATATAATATCTTGACACAATCCAAAACAAAACAAACGGAAGTAGTTTTAACTAAAAATAATAGTGTTTGGCAGCCGATTCAAATTAAATAGCATATTCATAGATTGATGATGTGGCGATGAAAAGAAAAAATAATGGCATTGATAAGCTAAGAATTTGACTTCAGTTGACATTACAAGATCAAGCAAAAAAAAAAGACTTAATGGAGCAAGTTCAACTTTGTTTGAACTTAAGAAACATTATGTGAAGTTCCATCTAAATAATAATAAATGTGTCTATAATCAGGAATACCAGCTGCAATGGAAAAACCTCAACTGGAAATCAGTTGAGTTGAAATGATGTAAAATCAGAATTCAGACTACAAAAGGTTTAAGCAATGTCCTTACCGGGCAGCCTTGGCAAGTGAATCAGATGCAGGCTGTGGTCTGTCACACTGCATGTACAGCTCAGATGCCCCTCGGTAAAAGTCAATAACCTCAGTCCAGTTACGTAGTTCCTTTGCTAGGGCAGCAGCAGACTCCATGTGTTTAGCAGCATCCCAGGGACTGATTTGCTTATAAAGGATGCGACAAGGGAGAAATTTTTGCTCTTTTTTTGGTTCATGTGCAGATTCATTAGGCTTGGGATACAAAAGATGAAGTAAAACCTCTTTCATCCCATCACCATGTCAAGATTCGAACTTAAGACCTCCAAGTTGAAGTCTTGAAGTTTTAACAGTTCGAGCCAGAACAAGTATATACATGCAGGACATGAAATATTAAGAATAGAAAAATAAATGGTCAACCAAAAAGCAAAAGAACCGAATTAAGGATACGAAGATAGCATCTCTTGTCCTTTCGAAGCTTTCTCGAATGCCAACTTTGCTTTCTCATAGTCTTTTGAAACTCGAAACCCATTCGCTACATATAGGATGAACATCAATGGAGAATGCCGCCATAACCATAGAGTTTACATATTGAATTTCTTTATAGAAAAATTGGGAAAAAACGATCGATTGAATAATTTACATAAAATCTTAGATGTTGAAAAATAAGTAGATAACATACCAGCTTGTTCATACAAAAGGGTAGCACTTTTCCAATCAGCACTCCACCTTGTAAGACTTAGCTTTGTTCTACAAATATAAACAAAGTAAATAGAGCAGCTAATAATTTTCAATTCAAGCTAGGTGATGCTGATTAATTCATTTTGCCATTTTTTCCCCTTCTTCGCCTCAAATGAATTTGATCAATTAACAATACAATCGATGGGATCGGTTATCAAACCCCCCCTCCCAAAAAAAAAAAGAAAAACCCCCAAAAGTTGAAATATAAGAATCTTAAAATCTAAGTAAATTGTAACACAATCTGTGAATATAAAAGTAAAGAGGTTTGAGGAGAGGCTTACAGCTTGTCGGCTTTGGAGATAAGCTTGCTGGGATCGGAAGTGGACATTGCGCTCGCGTCGGAGTTTTTACTTTCTGTGAATTGCGTTTGATTGGATTGGACTTTGTTTAAGTTTTACGACTTTGAATCTTTGATCTGATTGCAATGTCCGTCTGTTGCGGATTGATAAAACGAAATTTTAAACGGCTCAAATGAAATGGATGGCAGAAAAAATAATAAATAAATAAAAATGGTTAAAAAATTATGGATAAGCATGAAAATTTTATTAATTTAATAATAAAAATTTACAATGGATTTTAATTTTTACTTAATCATTAATTTAATAATTTTTTTAATTTTATCTGTTTTATCAAGCAAAATTATAAATCT
>JBBYHM010000024.1:2500226-2510452 GCA_038381775.1 Adansonia rubrostipa | reverse complement strand
AAATTACCCATTTAGGGTACATTTAGGGTTTAAATTGTAAGTTTCTAAAATTTTAGGGCTTATTAGCAAATTTTGCATTTTAGTTCATGTTTGCTACCTAAGTTACCCGTTTATCGTAAAATTATCATTTCATATCGTTATCGAGTCCTTTAGGTTACTAGGATACTTATATGCTGAAGGTACAACTTAGGGGCATTTTAGCAATTTATCCTAGAAATTAAGTCCTTTATGATCACCGAAATACTATGTTAAAGTTGCATAATAGGGATAGGTTCATCATTTCATGAAGTTATCGAGTCTTTTAGGGTTATTGGGATACTTTCATGTTGAAGGTAGACCGTAGCGACATTTTAGTAATTTGTATTAGAACCAAGTCTTATGTGATCACCAGGATACTTCTATATTAAAGGTGTACAGTGGAAATAGGTTTGCTTTGTTATGATAATATTGAGTCCTTAAGGGTTAGAAAGATACTTCTAAGTCAAAGGTGTATTTTAGGGGGCTTAAGATACATTTTTTTATTCTTTTATTATTTTTCATAAAATTAAAATTTTTAAAAATTAAATTAATGGTTGTGATGTTGAAATGATCATGGAATCTCTCCCAATATATGAGAGGGGTTTCATGGATTATTTTAATAATGAGATATCTTTTTTGAGAATTAAGATTTTTCTAATTTCAAAAAAAATAAAACCTTTTGTGGTCTTCCAGCTCTCTAATGGGGTATGAAAGATATTTTAAATTCCTAAAGCCTTTCGTATTCCACCGGCACTCCAATGGGGTGCGAAAGAGAATGATAAACCTTTCATATTCCTCTAGTCCTTCATGCAGCATAAAAGATATCTTGACTTTCAAAAATATTAAAAACCTTATTTTCTCATTCAAAATAATAAATTTATTTCATAAATTTTTATTTTGTTGTATGGGAATTATAATTAAATACGGACTATTGAGATTTAATAAAAATCAAAATTTTAGTTAACACAAGATTAATAAGGTACTAATTACTAGGTGTAATGAGAAGGATCTATCCTTACTCGTGATTGTAACTGACTTTCATATGATCTCTAGTATAAGCGCAAACCTTGGAGTTGATTTTCTAGGGTTTCATAACCCTCGAAATACAACTCTGATAGGTGACCAACCTCACCTAGCCAAAATAGGCTAGTGGTGACTCAAAATAAAAAGTCGTTTCATAATGACTATTTAGAGTTAAGTCAAATAAGTGATTCATCTCGATTACTCAGTCCCCAAACATGAAAACTAAAATAAGAAAAATAATAATGATACATGACCCCTAAAAGGATAAAAAAATAATTATACATTATGGGTACACTTTCTTTATAAGTTAGGTTGGTCAAGATTCGTATCTAGGTCAAGTTACAACAATCGCTAAAGATCCAAAACTAATTACTTTTGCAAATGTAAAATGAAATGATTTGTTTGATGGCTCATAGATATAAATATGTTGTCTTTCTAGTTTGGAACCTTTCCAAAATTACATCCAAGTATTAATGACTTGTTATCACTTTGAAAATAATTATTACCTTTTAATAACTCTTTTGTGTGATCCCTCTAAATCTTTAATGTGCAAGATTCTTGCAGGAATCCAATTCAAAACTTTTTTTTGAATTTTAATTGATTTAGCCTTAACTTATTTATTATATGTTTATTTGATTTAAATAATGGATAGAGTTTGTAGAATGAATTTACTATGATTTATTAAAGGAAGGAATAACATAGCATGACATTCGTATGCTAGCAAAAGCAAATAACACACTTTCAAAACAATGTCCTCACATTTGACCCATAATTGCCAAATATAGAGCATCCAAATGTTCAATAATAAATCATAAAAGTTTCATAAACTTTCCTAGATGGATCAACAAGCATGATCTACATCATCTGGGTTGCCTTTTCCATGTTGGCCATCATTATTTCTTAATATTGTTGCTAGTATATGCTTGAGAATAACAAGACTATGACATAAAATAGATTCTATGATTTGCTAAAATAAATGATAATGTTTCAAGAACATTAAAAAGGCAAGCTTGGATCAATATCTATAAGGTTGCCTTTCTCAAGGTCTATCTTCACTGCTCTTTTCATTTAGTTCTTACAATATGTCATGTATATTTAAGTGCCAACATCTAGGTATCATATACCAAGAGAAGTGAACAAATCTCAAAAACATGTCCATCTACAAAACTTCCGTAAGCTCTCCACTTTGATAATAACAAAGTATTCTTTGCAATCTATATTCTATTAATCTAGCTCTTTATAAGTATGGCATGCTATTTTATTATTTCATCTATTTTTCTTTACAAGAAGGTATAATGTATAGATCATGATCCATGATATATCTAATGTGATTAAGTCTAGAAATACATCTTTCACATGAGGCCTAACTAGGCTACCTTTTGACATCTTGCTTAGGAATAATTCCTTAAGGATGTGGAACCTCTTATCATTATTGTCCTTACTAAACTATTTTATAAAGCTCCGATTTATTTTAAAACATTAATTACAACTTGTTTTTTTTCAGAGTTGAGATGTCACACTAGCCATTATAATGTGTCTAGATTAAGGTCATCTATATTAACTTAATAAGCTACCCTTGACATAATAGGCTTATTCGATATGTCATTTGATTTGCATTAGGAAAATCTTAATACTATGGGACTAAATAATAGAGTTTGGCTCAATCATATTATTAGCATCAAGTATTCTACATAGTGATAATTTTGTAGTCATTTTCACTTGTTTATATAATTCAAAACATATATAGTGTCAATTGTGTGCAATAGATAATCAGTAAGTCAAGTTCTAATACGTTAATGATTATTCTCATTATTTTATCAAAAATTATAGCCCTCCACTATAATATGAGACGTTCAACATTTGAATCTTCTTAATAAGCTATGACACCTTTCATCCTTACATAATCTTGAGTGACTTAATAAATCATACAGGACCTAATTGAGTAGTTAACTCAGTTTACCAATTGAATCCCTATACAACTGCTAGATCTGTAAGGTGATAACTCTGCCTAAATGCATCATATATATTTTAACTATCACTGTAAGGTAATGTGGTCAAATTTGTATGCACCTAGGCAATACGACATTAGTTGAGTAAAACTCATTGTAGAAACCTAATTTTACTTTACCCCCTTTCAAACAAACCATGCCGAAATCAGAGAGTTTTTTAGATGAAATGCACATTTCTCTCTTCTTGAACCAGGTGCTGACATCTTGATACTTAACTAGAAAATGATAGAATAAATAATAAAAGTAAAAAAAGGAGACAACTATCGAGTGCTATGTCTCTAGGCACTATTAAGCGACGCGGTTCCAAGTGAAAAATATTTTTGGCAAGGCTTGAAATACTTATGGACCATATTGAAAAAAATGTAAAATGATCTTATTTTTATGAAATTCATTGAAATTAATGAAGATGTATTGATACATTGCATTAACAGATAAGTACATCATTATGTTTTGGCCATTCCAAGCTTGGAACACGCACTATATCGATGCACGGCCACATTGTATTGATAAATGTCATGTTTTTCATGCATTTTTAGCTTTAAAAACACCTGTATCAATGCTGTATGAAAATTTTCATCATGAATAAGCTTTTTGACACAAGATTTTTTACATTTGTTCTTTCTAATTGCCTTGGAACACTTCATAACCATATAAGAGGTCTTTCCCAGCATTTGTACTTGAAACATAAGCATGAGAACCACCCATATGGATTAAGCCATTAAAGCTTGAATGAGTTTAAGATAAATGAGTTTAATGCTCAAATCATATATGAAAAATAAAATAGCATTTAGTTTGGTTGTTTCCTGACTTTGACTCTAGTTCAACTGAATTCAATGGATGGCTATTTTGGGAAAGTTAAAAACTATTTCTTATATGAACCAAATCATGGCCATTTGGGTAGGGGTTCCTGTTCTAAGCCATACAACTAAGTTTGTCACTTTGATTAGCTAAAAACATGCTCCATTTAGAAAGGTTTCAACCCTTGATCAGACCACTTAGCCTTGTAGCGAGATTGCTTGCAAGCAAGCTTAGGTGAATTATCAAGAAATAGATGATAGTTCATAGGGATGAAAGGTGATCAGCCAAGACAGGTTTTAAACATCTTGCGGCATCCAAAATTGGGAAGGAAGCTGGTTCTAAATAGAAAAAAACCATAAAAGAAAAAAAGAAAGAAAAAAAAGTGAATAGAGAAAAATAAGAGAAAAATAAGAGAAGAAAAGATAATCCAAGTCTATTTAAAGGTAGTTTTCTTGCTTAGTTTCACCTCTTTTCCAGCATTTTTTTCTTTCCTTTTTATGAGCTTGATGATCTCAAGATTTGGCTTGGGTAAGGATTTAAGCCAAATTTGTAAATACCATGTTTATGGCCAAATTCAAACTATGATCTACAAATGTTCTTTTTTAATTCTTTGTTGATTTTCATTTAAAATTTTTTAAAAATCAACTTTCCATCAAGAAAATTGGTTTTTCAAATGTTCTTTTTTGAGTCTCTTAGTTCCCATGTAGTTTTCATCAAGCAATTTCTCATATTTCAACTCTAGTTTTACTCAACATGTTATTCATGTTCATGTTAGGTTTGATTCATGTATTTTTTGTTCTTTCCATGCATTGTTGTCATTATTCCCATGTTCACACATTTTTCTTAAAATATATAATTATGACATCATTATGATGCATATCAGTGAATCTATATATGTTCATGTTAATGAGGTGTTTTGTGTTCAATATCAATGTATGACATGCATTTTATGATATTTTCATATGTTATTATCATGATTCACATGTTCATGCATTGCCAAGAATATAAACTGGTTGGCCAATATTTTCATGCATAATAGTAATTCTAAGTATGTTCATGTTAATATGGTGTTTTAAGAGTAAAATTCATATATGCTGTCATTCTTATATGTTTATTGGATAACAAAATGTTTATGTGTGCATTTAGGAGTTATAGAAGTTAAAAGGACCATTTTTGCATCTTTTTATAATGTTTTCATGCATTTTACTATGTCGTTTCATGCATTTTGGTAAATGTAAGTCATTTTCCATGATTTAGAAACTTATTACGCAATTTCATGCATCTTAGGGTCATTTTAGTAATTTGCCATATTTTAGGACCATTTGTGCAATTTCATGCATCTCTAGTCAATTTAGTAATTTGCCATTGTTTAGGATAATTTATTCAATTTCATGCATTTTAGGGTTATTTTAGTAATTTGCCATTATTTAAGACCATTTGTGCAATTTCATGCATCTTAAGGTCATTTTAGTAATTTACCATGATTTAGGAGAATTTACGTAATTTTTTTCGTTTTAGGGGCATTTTAGTTATTTGCCATGTTTTAGGATCATTTATGCAATTTCATGCATCTTAGAGTCATTTCAGTAATTTGCCATATTTTAAGATCATTTATGCAATTTTATGCATTTTCATGTTATTTAGAGCATTTTCTATAATCCACGAACTTTCATGCAATTTCTTGTATTTTAGAAATATTTAAGTTATTTTTCATGATTTAGGGGTTATTATGCAAAATTTCATGCAGTTAATCATTTTTTATTATTTAAGGACCATTCTATAATTTTCATGTGTACTAAGTTTATTTAGATTATTTTTTACAATCAAAGGATCAATTTGCAATTTCATCTATATACTTTAGAGTCATTTTCATGATGTTATGTGTATATGTTATTTATAATATAATAATTTTTCAAAAATTCGAGGCAATATCCCCCTAGTTAAAACAATCCATAGGTTTGCTTGCAGTATATGGAAGTCACTTCATTGATTATTTTATACAAAAAAGTATCCTCTTTAAACAAGCAAATCAAAATTTTCAATTTTCCCAAAAAATAAATATTTCATATTCCTTTAGGTTTTCCATAGGGGTGCAAAAAGTATTTTGATTTCAAAAAATATAAAAATTTGATTCACTTAAGATGAGAAAAATAATATTAATTATAAATAATTTCCAAAAATAGGGAATTATAATTAAATACCGAAAAAGATTAAAACCAATTATAATTGAGACTTTAGTTAAGAAGCAACTAAAAGGTACCGAGTTTCTAATGTCATTAGAGGGATCAATCCTTACTCATGATTGTAAGTGACTCCCAAACCTTTTTGCATGAACTTTGGTATAAACATAGAACAAGAAACTTATTTATTGAGGTTTTCTTAACCCTTAAGACACAAGCACAGGTAGGTGACCAATCTCACCTAATGAAAACTAGATTGGTGGTGACTCTGAATTATTTGGTCATATTTTAATGACCATTTAGGGTTTAATTGAATGTGTGAATCATCCAACAATTAAGTCCCATCCCCATACAAGAAAACAAAATTTCTTTGTTCAGGTCCGGCAGGTTGGATTCATATTCGGCACGTTCTGACACTCATTATTCAAAAATCATGCAGTTTGAGCAATAGGGACCTTGAGTGACTCAACAAATCCCCTAGGTCAGAACTAGAGTATCTTGTTATAAACAATGGAAAGTGTCTAATCATGCTTAGGCATGGACTTAATATTTTATGAGAGATTTCTTTAATTAATATTATTCAGTTCTCATTGATTTGTGGTTGATTGCATGGCATTGGCATTTATTTGATCATATATATATATATGTATCACATATATATTACTAAACAAAGTAAATATAATACATGCAATCTATTAGGATGATCATGGACTTTAAACTAAACTAACTTCCTTAAGCCATTAGGAAACTAGATGGTCAATTTCCTAGGGCTACCATTCATATACTTCATATATCTTTATGGTAATCTCCTTGGTCTTCATCTTGGCATCATCTCTTACATATCTCAGAATTTATAAATTTCCTAGTTTTATCCTAATCCTAAATCTTTAACTATGTTAGAATTTTCATAAGTTTGAAAAAACCTCGAGTTACATTCAAGGGGAGTAAGATGAAAAGAGAATTTTACAACCCTAAATAATAAAGAAATAAGGCAGGGTTCACAGACGTTATTTATAAAAATAAATGCCAAAATAGATAAAATTAGCCATTCATAACTTAGTCATACTAGGGTTTAGTGCATTATCATTCTTCATGCTTTTATAATCTAATTATAAATAACATTCATGTATAGCTAACAACACATGGTGATCACATATTATTCCATGTGTAAATATAAATGAAACAATTTTAAAATATTTATCAAAGCATCTATAAGAATTGGCCAAGTATGTTAAAACATTTTTAAAGTTCCTAGCTTTTAGGAAGTTTATCTTAAAACGATCTTACTTTACTTTTAGGTAATTTGTCTCTATTAGGACAAATTCCTTTATGCTTAGGAGGTTTCTAAAATTAAAATCTTTAAAAATTAAAATAAAGGTAACTTATTTTAATAAACAATTTAATAATACTAGTTTCCAAATTTTAATCCTTTTAAAACATGTCAATTTCAGGAAACTATGTTGTCTTAAAACACTTTAATTTATAAAATCAATCCTAACTCTTTTAAGAATCTCAGTCATTAGATAACTCTTATCTAATCCAACTAGAAATCATCTCTATATTTAAGGAATCAAATTTTCAATTTTTAGGAATTGGACTCCCACTAGAAAACTAGTACTAACGCAAGTGGGACTCTACCATGTAGTGTCATTGGTATAGGCAATCGTTTTAGCCATGCCACTGGCCTTTGACTACCACCTTTGGTTGAGGCTTAGGGGCTGTTTTAGGTGCTGGAAAAATTCTTTAGGTGCTGGCAAAGATCAATCCATGGCAGCAAACAAAATAATAAATATGCCATCCAATCACATGGTTTTAAGCAAACCGAGTGCAGCAACACTTTGCCGTAAATTCCAACAATAAAACAATCTGCAAAACCAATATTATTCAGTTAGCTTGTTGTCCTAAGATGCAAAAAATCCATGGAACTTTTCCACAAAGATTTCAAGGTGCATTAGGTAGAACAACTCATCCAAAGTTATCTGAAAATAATTGAGCTTTGAGATTTGAACACATTAAGCCAAGACTAGTTCTCTTTAAGTTAAAATAGGTGCAAATAAATCAAAACTAATTTTTATACTTATTTTATGATAAGATTAGAATATAAAAATCATTTTTTCAACAAAGAAAATAAAGGGATAATTAGTCCATGAAACATAAATTAGGGTTTCAGACAACTCTAGTTTTTAACGTTTCAAAGTGTATTTTCAATCCGAATTGATAGAAAACAATTTTTATCAATTATTCTACCTTTTAATATTGATTAATACATATTTTAAGCATACTATCTAGAATTAATAAAATTTATAAAAAAAAAAGTTATTTTCCAAATTTTATGGCGTGAAACATATAGATCGATACATGTGACATTAATATGCCTATTACCATGATTTAGCCTATATGTACCACACGTAATCCACAACCTATAGGTTTTGATACCAAGTGAAGGGATGCAAATCCCAGTAAATTCCAGCCTCATACATGTTTTGGATATCAACCATCAATTGAAATAAAAAGCAAAGAGTAGCAGAAGATGTAAACACTAAAGCCGCTAGACTTTCCTTAAGATCTTTAGAGAATGACTTACATTTAGTTAACTTTAAAAAAAATTTTAATAGAATTTAAACATCCATTTCTTTAAAGATTACCTTGTTTTCATATGTTGAAATCTGAAACAAAACCAATCAAAAAGTACTTTGAGGGTGGCGGTTACTGCTTTCTAAGAGGATTTCCAAGATGACAAGTAGCATATCTTGCCTCTATCCACATAGATGATTGTTAAACCTTCTTGATGCCCGATGGTTCTCTAGTGCTGCCTAGAAGGCCTGTTAAGCTTCAACCAAAAGGTAAAGATCTTTCTTTTATCAATCAAAGACCAAGAATAAATCAAAGAAGAGAATTGCGCCATGGCCAAGATTACCTAAAGGAAGTGGTGTAATTTAAGGAGATGGCAACAAAGGAAATATCTTTTGAAAAACTATTTTTCATAACAAAAAGATATTCTCTCGCTAGATTCAGTAATCTACTGCCTCAAAAATAAGTTTAAAGTTATTCATATTTTTTCTAACCCACGATGTCATTATATATACTAGCTTAATCCAACTCCTAGTTGGACTAAGCATGGAAAAGTCCTTATCAACTTCAAACTCCTAAATCAAGTGAAACTTTTCCACCTTCTTTTAAGTAGATTAATTGGTCAACCCTTTTTCCATCACAATGGTTGAATTTATTATCTTATTGGGCTAGGATAATTTTAGCCAACACAAGGTCTAATAGTCCTAAAAACTAGGCTTAAGTGCACCAAGGTTAAATTAGGCCAGGTAGTGTTTCCATGAATTTAATTCTACAATTTAAACTCCATATTTATCTTAATAAATAATATTCATCTAATAAATATAATCATCTAATAATTATAAAGTTAGATAAATAAATTTAAAGCTTTATTCGCCAGTATAAACACTTTTATGGATTTTATAGAGGAAAAATCCTTAATTTGGTTAAAATTATTTAACTTAATTTTAATCTTGTTTAATATTAATTACCAAATAATTAATATTACAATAATATTCCAAGGGATAATTGACCAAAAAGTGAGATAGAAAATTTTGATTCACAATCAAATCCCTAGTCTAAATGAAACCCTATTTCAACTAGGACCATGTTTATGTTCCTTGACATGGTGTGTCTCAATTCAGACATTATCTGGATAAAACAATCTTCTTTAGTTTGCCTTAAATGGATAACAAAATTTATATTTTTCTAATCTAATTTTGTCATAAAGTAAATTTTAATTAAACTATTCAATTAAGTCTTCCATTTAAATTACCTTTTATTTAATTAAGTCACACTTAATTAAATAATCGATATATTTTAATGAATCCATCTTATTATGTCTAACCCATTAGGTTCCTAATATGTTGGCAATGAACATAATTAATTTAATTATGTCCATGGATCAAAAGCGGGATCTAGCAACCTATCATGACCACCCAAACGTTAAAAAGTCAATATGACCTTATTAAAACCTTTCATTAACTAGCCTATTAGTGTAATACAGTCCATTCATCATATATCCTAGAATAAGCATGAGCATGAGCATGGTTCAATGTCTATTAATGCTTCAATACATGTTAGATCTTACAACTTATAGTTAATGATAATGAATCTACGAGAAGTAATTCTTCATAATTCACTATGCTCT
>JBBYHM010000024.1:2456095-2485343 GCA_038381775.1 Adansonia rubrostipa | reverse complement strand
ATATATTATTTATGATATTAGTATTGATATAAAATTATTTTGTACCAAATAAAATTCAATTTTAATTTTAATTTTTAGTATTTAAAAAAATTAAAAATAATTTATTTATTAAATAAATAAATCTTAATAATAATAATAATAATAAATTCGTAATCATATTTAAAAATATAATTAATAATTATGATCATTTGGTTAATTAAAAAAATCAAATAGAACATAAAATTGTAATGGTAAATATTATTTATTTATTTATTGGTTAAAGATTTACAATGATGAAATCGAAGATTGACAGGTAGCGACCGGCCTCCCACGGAATCTACCCAAGTTATATTCCGTAGTGATTCCGGCTATTTCTGTCTTTAGTCGTCTTGATTGTTACGTTTATGAATAATAATTATAATTATTATTATCATCATTTTTTTTTTTCATCTGTTTTGTATTTTCTCCGCCTCGTCTCTTCCTACTTGCTACTTTTTTTTTTTAATTTACTGTTTTCTTTTTTTTTTTTCAACTTTATTACCACCGTTGCCTTATTATAACTACGAAGACTCATACAACTTGGACTTATTCAACGCTTCCATCCTTAGCTATCAGCTTTTATTTTTCAGAAAAAGTATATCGAGATACGTATGTTTGTAAATTATTTAAATTTAATTTAATTATTATTAAAATTAAATTTTAACTATTTAAATTATAAAGAGAGTCAAATTTAATTATTTTAATACTCGTGAATTTAATCGAATTTTTTATTTTTTTAATATATATACTTATTATTTATAATCAATATCTAAAAATCTCGATATGAACTCAAACTAAATAATGAATAATTGAGTTTAAAATCAAATATAATAATAAAATTTATCTTATTATAAAATAAACAAATTTAATTAAATGAACTCAAATACTTTAATTTTTATCTCGAATTAAATTTTAATTAAAAAAAACTTGATCAAACTTGAATTTAGTTTAAAATTAAACTCAAATTTTTCATTACTTAAACTCCGCTTGGCTAAATTCTAGATGCTCTCCTTCCTACTTTTTACTCGAACCTTCTTAAAAGCCCATTTGATTTTCTTGAACTTATAAATTGAAATGAAACTCTTGCAAAAAAATAAAAATTTTAAAAATAAAACAAAACTGTTCAGTAATTTCACTTAAAGCTTCTTATTATAAATTTTCCATTACAGCTAAACCTATATGTAAGTGGAGCAGGCTAGATAAGATCTTTAGCAATTCAACCCGATTTAACTAGAATTACTGTATAATAATAAAAATATTTTTATTTAAAATTTAATTATAAAATATATAAATATTAATATAAAAGGTAGATAAGGTAAAAGAAGAAGTGAGGCCAAATAATCGCTCAGTATCCTTCTACTCTTCCCAAATAGCAACTTCCGAACCTCCGCGGATGGATGCGTGATCTTCCCATTATATTTTGGGAAACATACATGTCTTGCAGTCTTCTTTAATTTCACAACACAAACAAAATTTTACATGTTATCCTACAACCCTCCATTGCATTATAACTTTTTCATGCCCCAAAATTGCCTGCAACAACACAAGTTTTCAGATTGAAAACCAAGAATACACAATGTGCTGAGATCCCAAGTTTGGACTTTCTGAGATCCCATGGATTTCCAGTAAAATCAGCACAAGTCAATATGTTTTAATTAAGAGGCTAAATGTTCGATATTTAGAGCGTAAGCAACTTGGATTTACAATTTCAGAGACAAAGCTTGGATTTCCGGTCAACTCAGCGCACACAGAATAGATCGGCATTTTTTCACGAACAGATGAGTGTCACTCATTTTACATCTCTACATGCCATATCCAGTTAGCCCTTGGGGATTAACCCGGGCGTCACCCCAGATCACGGATCCTGTTGTTGCCTCCAAGTTCAGCATCTTTTTCTTACCTTCAACAGGAGATCCTTCCATTGTCAATCCTCCTGGACTCTCCTGTGAAGTTAGGCAGCTTTCAGTAGAACCATCGCCCCTGTGAGAATGCAGACCAGATGGCATTTCTTCTTCTTGGCCGCATGCATTGACCACCTCAGCAGATTGGGAGGAGTAAAACCCAAGCGGATCAACAGAATAATTTTTCAGCATCTTACTACCGAATTCCAGGTTATCTGTTTCAGTAACCGCACCACTTCCGATAAAATGATCAGCAAGCATCTTACAAGCTCTCTCGAGCATGGCCATATATTTTCTTTCTGCATCCTGCCGAATCTGCAAGCGCTTTTCGGCCTATACAAGACAATATAATAACATTAGCCAGCTTGAGAGTGGACTTGACACTTTGATCTGGAGGGTTCTATCAAAAATCTTGACCATGGCTTCTTCCCATTATCAGTCAATTATGGTGTTAAGAGCATAATGAGCCTCATACCAAGTTTCTCCAGACAACAGTGACAAGCTCAGAGATAAATATAGAATTGAGTGAAACCCCAGAAACATTCTTGACGCACTACTCACTATTGCTTACTTCATTGCCACATTCACAGAAGAGAAAAGTACAACAGAAGGGAGAAAAATTACCTCAACTTGCAAATGCAATTTACTCTGTACTTCCATCTGTGCCCTTAACGCCTCCCTCACCTCATAACCCCTGCATATGAAATTCATTTCCTCCCAGAACTTAGCCTAAGATTTGAAATCTTAGCAATGAAACTGAAAGGGAGAAGCATAATTTTCAGATAAAAGACGAAAATTCTCACTCATTCATGTCAGAAGTTGGCAAGTTTAGGGTAGAATTATTGGCTTCAGGGGTTTCTAAAAGATAGGAAGCTGATATCCCTTCATGAAAATCAGAAAAAGTAAAATTCAGTCCGAGATTTTAAATAATTATCACATGATTACCTTATAAATGATTAGCCAAATACACATCCATCCAATTTGAATCATTCACCAAAATATTTTAGTTCACTTGTAAATCTGAAAAGATAGGAAATTGAATCATTTTGGTGAAAGAAACTTCAAATTAAGATTCAAGTTACCCAAATTCATTCATAGTAGCACAGAAGGTATGTGCTAAGAAAGAAAAAGAGTTTTGAGCAGAACCTACCATCTTTTGGTCCCTCACCCATATCCTTCCCTGATTGCTTACCTAACCTGTATTTCTGTAACATGGTAAAATACCACAGGACAATATGTCCATAAGAGAATCATTTTCGATACAAAGCACCCAGTTTGTAACTTTTTTGACAAGGTAAGGATTGACAAGAATGGAGAAACCTGGAGGTGACTCTTTAAATGAAAAAGAGTTAATCCTTTCACGTTCATTGTCCTCATGATAGCCTTTGGCGTAGCTTCTGCAGTAGTTATGCATAATCAGAAGAAACAATAGCAAGATGGATGTAAAGGCTGAATTAATTATAATTATTATCAGCAAAAAATAGACAAACATAAAAGCACAGGCCGGAGTGGATACTCAGAAGAGACAGTTCACCACATAGCTAAGCATGGAATATTCCAACAACATAATGCATGTTGTGAAAATAATCTGACAAGGACAACATGCATAGACTAACAAGCATAAACACTGACTGAGATTTCTTGATCTCTGATTTGAGAGGAAAAAAAAAAAGCTACAGCCTTATTCAGAGAAAAGCTAGGAAGTCAAGATTTGAATGGCTGAAACAATCAAGAAAATTAGAAATGCACAAGGTGAGCCTGGTTATGGCACACTTAAAACCCCACAGAACAGACACAAGCACAACATTAAGATTTTTTTTATCCTTTTAAATATAATACAAGTCAAGTTTTTATCCTTGACTATTCATTCAGCCACCACCCACGGCCCTGTTATTTTCGTAATTTCATGCCTCATGAGTCCAATCAGAGACCATTTCCAGCGACTCATTCTTTTCATAAACATATTTCTATTGGTACAGAGCAACATGTGTTCCTCTTCTCTCTGTCCTGTACTCAGCACGTGTCTTTTTCTTCTGTCATCTACATATATAACATAACCATACACGGGTATTGGCCTGCGGAAAAGCCATTATGGTACGAACGGGTGGACTTCGTTTCAGGGGAAATACACCCATGTTGGCAAGCAAGATAGTGACAACCATATGATGAACCGTCTTGCTTTGGAACACTGGCATGACTAACATATTTATTGGTTTGAAAATTTGGAAGAATTATAGTTATTATTATTCTAGTAATTATTATTTTAATTAGGGGCCTTATAAGAAATAGTGCACAACTTAAAATTCATAACCTTCCTACTCCTAATTGCTTTGGCAAAAAAAATCACGACATAAAAAAATTTACATCGGGCAACATACATGAATCCTCGTCCTTCAATCATTACCATTAACCATCATCCTTTCTCAAGTTCTAATAACTTCATATCATTTGTTATCACCTCCACCAATGTCTTTTTTATCTCCTCTTCCAACTTTTACCATCTGTACCATCAATTTGCACCATCCTTCTAATAGATGCATCCCTCGATCCACATCATATGTAACCAAACCTCCATAAACAGTTTTCTATTAACTTATCCTCTATATGAGCTATCCCAATTTGCCATTGAATATACTCATTTCTAGCTCTATCCTTCCAAGTTTTGCAACACATATTGTGAGGAATTTGGATCCTTATACCACAATAAGTCGTGCCATGTCAAATTGAGTTTTAGCTCAAAAAAAGTTTGCTCTAGAAAAGTATTCTTTTCACGTTGTTTCTGCAAACCACAATTTTTTTAAAACCATCATTATGTGACCCAATTACAGTGGTAAATTAAGTTTTCACGGCACCTTCAAAGTCAATTCGCCTACAAGTCTATTAAGAAAGTAAAAGCAGTAGCAGATAATCAAATCTCTCAGGCCTGTCTATGAGTTGTTATTTTCACAAATGCCGTGCATCATGAAAACAGCCAGCCAACTAATGCCTCTAGCCTTCTAGCACCACCACAATCGGAGAAGCAAGAGACGTGTATCATTCTTATTTCTTAATGTTGCATCAAGCAGCAAATAAAAATGGTGCAAAATGTAAAATTTAGAGAGAGTAAGAAATTTAATGAAGCAAATAAAAAATTTCAAAAGATAATGAAAACCCTAGAATGTTGTTGATGAACAAAAACCCAGAAAGAAATTGTAACATTTTCAAAAGAAGAAAAGGAAATAAATGAAGGGAGGACGGAAAAAAAATCCTACTATTGGGACCGCCAAGTTGAGTGACGGCATCGACGAATCGCTCGTGTAGATCTGCAGTCCAACGGAGACGAGGCTTTGGATCAGAAGTCAAGACGAGGTAAGGCTCTCCTAGACCTCCTTTGTGATTAAGATTATTAAGCATTTCTTCTTCTTCCTGCTGCCGATGATGATGAAGATGAGCTGGGAGCCTTGAATGATACATATTCATTCTCTTCCTTCTTCTTTTTATTCTAACAAGTGCGACATTCCAATCCCCCTTCCTCCCCCATCAAATCCACCGATTTCGCTATTTCCCTACTAAAGAAGGAAGAAATTACTTGACTTTGCCTCCGCCCACTGACGAGTGTAAAAGGCCGCAAGAGGAAAGAAAAGGAGAAACAAAGGAACTGAAACCAAATGGTTAAAAACAAGCCACTCAACTCAACCCGCTGGGCTCCGGCTATTGCTCCCACGCCCGCCACAATTTAACCGCATCCATTTTCAACTTTCCACTTGCATACTTTGATTTGATACTTTAGTAGTTAGTTTCCATTACTCATTTTTATTTTACTTAGGATCACCAAAAACTCAAATCCTTGGATACACTCTGCTCATCTGATTTATAAAATGAGCAAAGTTCAAATCTTTTTACTTTAAATCTTAAAATTCAACCAAAAAATATATTAAAAAGATTTCAACCGATTCATTTCAAATGAAAAAGATTATTTTTTGAACGGTGGATAGAGCAATTTGAGAATCATTTGCCCTATCTTATTAATTAAAAGTTTCGTTTTTTTTTTCATACAAAAGTTAAATTCTAAATATACTGAAATAACTAAGCTTTTAACTTCAATTAATAGTTAAAAGTTGGGTGTAATCGTATTCAATATAAGCCATTTTATAATATTTCATGATATATATATATATATATAAATAAATGAATTTATACACCCAAAATACCCTTGACTTATGTCCAAATTAAAAAAAAAATTAAAAAAGTACTGTCCCAAAATAATCATCTTATAATATTGCAATGATGTGATTTTTCCAATCTCAACCGACAATCAATAAATCCCTAAACCTTATCCTAACCAATGATCAATTGACTAAACAAACAATGGACTTGAAGTATTTCTTTCACCAATAAAATTAGATTACATATATATATATATATATATATATATATATAGATATTATATCTTAGATTTGGGAAAATAGCCAGTGTATTAAAGTTCTTCGGAACTGAGCAGAAGCCATTGGATTGAATGATCAGGAGATCAGTGGTCCTGTATGACCAAAATCCCAGTGGAAATGAATGAAATATGTCCATTATCTACAGTAGGATTTTGGTAGGTTGATTCAGTTTCAGATTCAGAACCTGCAGCCATGCAAATGCTTAGCCCATCTTCTAGCCATGTAAGGATCATGGTAATCCCAATTCTCAACACTGCTGGTCCTTCCCCCAACTATGCTGATGCTAGTGTCTCGGCTGCTATCATCATCTGTTTCCCTTTTATCCTCTATGCTCACCATAGTTTCCCCTGTTTTGATGCATTCATCGGTTCCTCCCTCGACATAGCTATACCCTACAGAAACATGTACATACTCACCCAAGTCCACCAAAATCCTTCTCTCTTCACCGCCTCGTAGATCTCCGAGTCTGATGACCCTGCCTTCCTCCCCAATTCTCAATTGAACTTCTCTAATTGCACCTCCCAACAATTGTGTTAGAAACTCTTCAAACTCATGCATAACAAAGCCATTAGAGGTGCCAAAGCCAAATCCCACGTGAAACCGATGTATTGGAATAGGCAGTTGCAAGTTCATGGCGTGGTACGATCTCGTTGGACTGTCCGACAAATGCAAGATGCAGGACTGCGGATTCTTATGTGCACGATCTTCAAGTATCTTTATCCCTTTTTTAAGCCCTTCAATTGGATCAGCTTGCCCCATGTAGAAAAGACGATCAATAACTTGTAAGGCAGTTCTCTTCCCATAGGACGTCATTCGCCTGAGAGGGAAGACACGTGCTGCAGCAGATGAGTATGTCACAATGGCCAAACGATCAATTGGTCGGAGAGAGAATACCACTAATGCCATGGATTGTTTTAGAAGCCTCAAGTGCGGCCCATTAGGGCTTGCAATCAATACCATGTCTGTAGCTTGTGGATGTGCCAATTTTATGCAGAGATAGGCAGGTCTGCTATTTGAGGAGGAGCACATGTTGGCAGGTGTTTGTCCACTTGGTTGTTGCAACTGTAAAGTTGATGAGGAGGAGCTGCTGAAGTGATGACGATGGTGATGATGGTTTGGGATGTGCCCGATTCCTGGCATTTGCAAAGATGATGAACGTGAAGTGGGCTGATGCCGAAAGCAGCAGGGGTGAGTCAAAACCGTTGGTTGGAGGGGAATCAGGGCAAAATCAATAGGCGGATGATTTTGCATGTGGTCCGGCTCAATAGGGTCGTCATCATCATAGCGTGCTGATCGAAGGAAGGAGCGTCTATGAACCCGGAAAGTGGCAATGGAATCATCCAAGATACGGAAAACAGGGTCATTTTGGTTGCAAGAGAGTGAACACGCAGGCGGGTTTAAGTTGCGAGGCAACTGGGTCCAATGGGCACGGCAAATGGGGCAGGTGATGCTACCATGACGAACATTGGAGGATATGCAGGAAAAGTGGAATGCATGAGAACACTGGGCTGTAAATATAGCTTGCCCTGGGCTGGTGCCAGAGCTGTAACTCAGAACCTCCAAACATATTGCACATATGTTTTGCTGCAATGCACAAATAGTTGCATAAGAAATCTGTGATAAATTATCAAGAAATAAAATGATCGAACATTGCTATCGTTCTCAAGAATCTGTTGCACAGATCAGGATGGCTGGAGAATATAATTTTCTTGTGTTACCAAAGTTGAAAACTACTATATAATATCACTACAAAGGTACTAGCAGATTCTGTAAAGATTGATGATTAACATCTAAATATTGTAATGTTTTGTAGTTCCAATTGGATTTTTCAAATTAATGGTCCAACAGCATACAGTGATTCAAATTTTTCTGGAGTGCACAAGCAAAGATGAAAAGAGGATATCTAGGATGTTCTGGAATGTTAATTATCGCACACTCCTAATTGGCAGTTTAATGATTGTTTTAGGATAAAAAAAATAAAGTTATTGTATCTTAGGAAATATGAGAAAATTTAATAAAAATGAAAAATGGGGGTTACTTCTATGATTGGTACTTGGTCCAATTATGATGTCACATTTGTTGGAAGATACAGATACATATGGGTTTCAAATTAATACGAAATTTCTGCTCAACCATTGAAAACAGAGAGATTATAGTCCTTGGAACTGTAATCTTCAAAGTTGTAGCGAATTCACAAGAATCGTGGCTACTTAAGATTAAGAAGCTTAAATGCTACTAAGCTATTAGGATTATCACTGCATGCAAATGTCCCGACCATGAATCCAGAGAAAAAAAGAAACTTGGGAGAATTGAAGGCAAAGTTGTTAGTTTGCACAGCTCAAACCTCTTGTCAATTATGAGGTGAGAGGGCATTGGATTCCAGGAGTGTATATTACTCTACTTTTTTCTACTTTAGGAAAATAACATTACAATTACCAGCCTTTCGAGCTCTAAACTCTTAACTACTTTTTCTTTTGTACAAAAGAGACTATAGCCTAATGATAGAGGAAGGGATTGTAAATACTCAGATTTGAAACCCGGACATGTTAAATGCTACTTCTTAAAGGTGATTAAAGAGTAGCCGTATGAACCAACTGAGCTAAGGCCTGACTTCATAAACTCTTAACTACAGTCTACTCTCCTAGTAGTATAAGTATTTTCCCTTGAAAAAAATGAAAAAGAAAAAGCAAAAGAAAAATGAAAATCGGATGATCAAAGTTTTCAAAAGACAAAGAAAAAGGTAGGAAAAAAAAAAAGAAGGAATTGATGAATGGGGATACCTTGGATGTAAGGTCGTTATGGTTAGTGATGGATTCTGCTTCAATTCCGGCAACTGCTTCCGACTTATTCTTTGGCTTCATCGGTGACATTGACATCTGCATCCATTAACAACACGTAAGATTAAAGCTGCCATTCATTCCCTCTTCTACGTTGCTTCTTCTTATCTCTCTATCAGTTCTTGAACATACCAAAAAAAAAAAAAAAGGGATTAAAATTGTGGCATAAATGAGAAATGGGTGAGCTGTGAATCATTCAACGCTTGAACATCATGAACAAGCCATTACAATATTAGTAAATAGAAGTTACAAACTTACAATTCACGGCATCAGATGGGAATATCTTTTACACACATAAAAAGAAAAAAAAAAAAAAAGACAGTAATTAAAGTTGAAAGCCCCAAAATTATGAAAAGTAAAGGTAGAAAATTGCTGCATAAAGTGTAAGAGTGAACAAATCTGGCGCATTCCATAGAAAGAAAGGGAGAAACAAAACAGGAAATAGAAAAAGGGATCTTCAATTAATCAAACTTCATGGGAGCTAAAATGGAGAAAAGAAAAAGGCAAGGCTTACAGGAGGAGGAGGAGGCGAAGGAGGGGTATTATTCCTGGAGAAGGAGCCACATGCAGCAACTACCATTTTCCTGGCTGCTTTTCTGAGCTTAGAAGATGTTGATCCGACCCCCATTCCCCTCTTTCTTCCTCTAAGCTTCTGCTAACCAAGGAAAACCAGAGAGATATACCTAGGAACAATGGAAACGGGAAACAATAATGATCAGTAAAGAGGACAGAGAGAGAGAAAGGGGACAAAGCTCTGCAAAATCTGCAAAGATGTCTACCACTCTAACCAGCCCCTTGCCCGTAGAATGAGTGTTTGATGTCACCTCCACTTTGTTTTCTATTTTTCCTTTAATTTCTTCTTCTGGTATTTCTATTTTAATCTATCTCACCCATATATAATTATTTAGTGCACAGTACACGCCATCGTTACCCTTTTTTCCTTT
The DNA here is from genome assembly GCA_038381775.1 of Adansonia rubrostipa. Lineage (NCBI taxonomy): Eukaryota > Viridiplantae > Streptophyta > Magnoliopsida > Malvales > Malvaceae > Adansonia > Adansonia rubrostipa. The sequence goes on along the minus strand of JBBYHM010000024.1, from coordinate 2,475,219 downwards.
CTTTTATTTTTTAAATAAACGAATACATCTCTTTCTAACTACAGCTCAGAAATGAGTACGTGTTTTTAATTAATATTTACATATTTTTATTTGTTATAAATTTATTTATTATTTTTAAAATATTAAATATTTATAAAAATTTTAATAAATTAATAATTTATATTGTATTTAAATTATAAAATAATAATATATTATATTATATTTAAATTATATTTTTTATATCCTATGCTATCTTATTTAATTATTTTTTAATACATTCTTTTTCTAAATATTTTTTAATACATTATTAATATCACATAATTTTATTATCAAATTATTAATATAATCTTATAAATATATTAATTTTACTTAATAATTTAATATTTAAATCATTTTTTAATTAAATAAACACCTCTTAATTTATAATACAATCTTAATCAAAAGGATTATATATACGAAGGATAAATAATAAAGATCAATAAAAATAAAAATAAAAAAAGTAATGAAATAGATTGTTGAATTAGTGGTGGAGCGCATTGAAAGAAAACAAAAGGATGGTTCTGGGAGGGACCACTTGGTCACTATAATGCTAATACTATAATATAATAGTCTTATGGTATAGCACTTTTTCTTCTTGGTGCTTGGGCCTTGCTCCTTTTTTTTTTTTCTTTTTTGGAGCTCCTAAAGAAGGATTGGATGGTCATTTGGCATTTGATTAATAATCTTTTGACCACCCATTCTAATTTTTTGACCACCCACAAATCTATTTATTTATTTAAATATTTTGTGCACACTTATTTTATGCTAATAATTCTATAATTATTATTAATTTTTTAACAATTATAATTCTGAAAATAAAATATTATTAAATTTAAAAAATCAAATATATTAAAAATAATTATTGTCTTTTTTTTACATAGGTGTAATTGATATTTTTATTTTATTGTATAACCAAACATATATTTACATTTTTTGTGTGTAAAAAATATAATAATATTCATGATTAATAGTTTGAAAATTTTAATTAGTTTTAACAAATAATATCATGATTAATTAAAAATAAAGTAAGGGGAATAATTGGAAATTGAATCTAATAAAAAAAGGCAAAAATATTAAAAAAAAAAGTAAATTAACCCACATCTTCTTATTGATTCAATTAAGCCCTCAAAATGGCATTATTGTATAATTAAATCCTTGAAGTATTATTTTTATCTAATTAAACTTTTAATATATTATTTTTTATCTAATCAAGTCTTTGAATCTATTTTGTTTAATCAAACCCTTATTTATCTATCGAATTATAATAATAATGAACATTAATCAATTAAAACCGATAAAAATTTTTTTATAATATTTTTAAGTTCTTAGTGACTTTAATCAACCTCTATAATTCGAACCGAACTTATCTGGTCATGCATGTTAATAGTCCATCTTTTCTGTTTCTATTATTTTCTATTTTTTAATTCAAAATATCTAAACTATGTGGTATTCATAGTGTCTTCAGCCTTTCTAGCAACCCAAATTTCCCAACAAAATCAGTTAACCTAAAACCCAAAAACAAAACTCCCGAAACTCAAATCATTTAAAGCCATATGGCACTCCTACGCAGCCCCAAATAATATATTGTGAGATGTTTAGATTACATTACAGTTCATATATAATATTGGCTTTAAAAAGTGAACTGACTGACCCCTGGCCCTAAGTCCAAGGCCAAGCCTATTTTTTGTTGTTTTGTTTTTGTTTGATGACATCTTGACAATCTAAGGACACAGACCAAGCTTCCCACTTTTTGCAGCCGCGAATTCAAATCAAAGTATGAGAAAATTGTGGGGGCTGAGTAAGGGGTAAACAAAAGACTTATATGTTTGTAAAATTATTTAAGTTTGATTTTAAAAAATAAGAATTTAATTTGATTATTATTTAGAAAAGTTTGAGTATTTTGAGTTATTAAATAAATTAAATTTAAATATCATAATTTTTAATTTGAATTATTTATACGTTTAATTGAGTTTTTTAGTATATATTTTTATTATTTTAATTAATATTAAAAAATATTAATTCGAAATAAAATTTAAATTTAAATATAAATAATCAAATTTAAAATTTAGTATTAAAATCTATCTTATTATTATTAGATAAATCAGTTTAATCAAGTAAACTTAAATAATTTAAAATTTTATTTTAAATCAAATTCTAATTTTAAAAATAAAATATAATTAAACTCAAATATTATATTCTGTAACTAGATTCGACTTGTATTCCTTAATACTATTGGGATTGAGTAAACGGGAGATATGCGTATAATAATAATAAAGCGAAGATTGGGACCATAAATAAATTAAAGGTTATTTAAAAGAAAGAAAGAAAAAAAGGGCAAAAAGTAAAGGACCGTTGGCTTTAGGCGATAGATTTGAATTTGAAGTGCGAATTACCGAAACCGAACATGGATCTCTCTGATTTGAGTCTTGACTGTCACCAATTTCCATATGCTCATCACTCATCATGGCCTCTAGTCTTTGCCCCTTTTACCTTTCAAAATCCAAAGACGAAAGCAAAGTAACAAAGCCAAGCAAAGCAAAGCAGAGCAAACCGCCGAGCCGACTCGACTGGACTTGACTGCAACCATACACACTCTACCAACTTCCAAATCTAAACGTAAGAATACATATTTATTTATAAAGGAAAAAAAGTCAAGACATCTCTATGCGTGCGTATGTTAGTGTGATAAAATGGGGAATCTTATTTAAATACGCATCAAATTAAACCAAAACAAAAAATCTATTATTACATATCTAAATGTACCTGCATCTGTATGACAGTATATGGTTGACAAGTTGGGGTTCTAGGGTTCATGCGAAAGCTACCCCTCAACTATTTGATTCTGTTGTTGACGAGACCATTCATATATATATTAACCCTTATCCTTGAAAATTATTCTTTGACTTGGGTAAGTGTCCTCGGCTATAGACAAAAAACACACAGATGTATATATAAATATAATATTGTGATCTTTTGGGACTACTGCAAATTCATCATATGTATATAAATAATAATTAAAAATTATTTAATTATTATTTTAATTTTTTTATATTTAATATATTATTTTAAGTTAACTGAAAGAAAATATAATTTATTAATTATTTTTTTGAAAGATGTTATGTTAATCGATGTCATAGGACATCAATTAACATTTCCCTTTATTTAATGGGTTAAGACAGATCAAGCCAGATGCACACTCAAGCCTGTGATCTCGTGTGTATGACATTATCGGATAAAACCAAATCAAGCATAGATTAAGAGGTTGATTCATCCCTTACTTCAATCGTTTTTATGGTAAAAGCTTTTGAATTCGAGTACTGATGATCCTTTTGCTAACGCCATTCAAAACATGAACTTCTGTAATATTTACATATACATATATATAAAAATTTATTTATCTTGAATTTCTGTAACATTTATTAACTCGTTGCACCATCTTTTCAACAAGCAATAGAAGTTGTGAGCTATATTATTTGAGTTTTTCGATGCACGCATATTCTAATATAAATATAATACTATAATAATTTAAATTTTTATTTATTAAATATATTTAATATCTTTTAAATATATTATATTCATTAAAAAACAATTTTCAAGGAGCAGAAAGGAACTTGTGCATTAAAGAACTAGTATATGGACAGTGTTGAGACTTAACAGAATCTTTGTTTAGTGGGTGATACGCGCAGGCTTTCAAATAGTCCTCCCTCTCCTACATTAAAAGAAGTAATAAAAGAAAGGTCGATGACTACTTGAGGTCAGGCAAAGTTTACCGATTCGAATTCACTTCTAGTCACATTCTTCATTAATTTATAACTTTTCTAGTCGTAACTTGTTCACTGTTTCCATTACTTTTCCACCCTAATGCATAAATCAATTTTGTTTCTTTTTAAACGGCTGATAACAAGATGCCTACGGCCACTAATTTTGAGGCTTTGGCAATTAATGCAAAGATATACGAAGTGAAAGTTGAAGATTTTTCAATCAAGTAATCCGATGAATTTCAAATTTAATTAAATTAATTTATATAATTTTAATAATATTTAATAAATTTACAATTTAAATCCTAAAAAGGAAAAAAGAAAATCAATTAACCTCATCATTATATGCTTCAATAAATCGAGAAAAACGTTTAAATATCCCAAGCTTCTAGTTACCATTACGTGTTTTGATTTCAAAATACTTGTCATACATGTTTTGGTTGATATGTTTGTTCAATATACAAATGCAAATCATCATCATTTTCGATATACATGTTGTCACGTCATCATCAATAATAATAATAATAATAATAATAATAATAAAAGTCTTGTGCTACTACGTGGCAATTTGTTATCGGTTGTTGTAGATGACCAAGGTTTCATTAGCATGCTTAGAAGCGCGGGTGTTGGCCGGTTTTAAAAGGAGGGATTGATCCTCATTTTGTCAAAGCAACTTCCTTTTTGCTTATTGACAACTCAGAAAAAAAAAATTGTTTTCCCCCTTATTTTCGTTTTTGGCTTTGCTTATCCCTTTAATTTGTTATTAATCAATTAAAACTTTTAGTTTAAATTAGTTATTAATTTTTGAATAATTGCTTAATTCTTTTGTGATAATGGCTGTTGGAAGTGGGTGGATTTTTGCTTCTGGGTTTTTGTCTGCTTTGTTGGTGGACTGCAATGCAGGTGCAGTTTACAAATGTTACTTACGGCTCTTGTTGTACGTTTGGGTCGTTTATTTTGCTTATACATTGATTTTTAAATTGAAATTTTCGCCAACTGTATGGGATAGTGCATATATATATATATATATATTTATAAAAGTAAGAACCTAAAAGATCTCGATAGAATTTGAATATTCGATTGTTTACTATTTCGTTGCTTTTCTTTATTTTGTCATTAGTTTAAACATATGATATGCTTGAGGTCAGGATTTACTAACACCAAAGTCGAAGAAGTGTCAATAGTCATTACATTCGTTCAATTTGTTTCAAAATGTTATCCCTTTTAAATTCATCTGTCAAGCCCAAAGAAAAAATTAATCTTGCACCCATCTTTGCTTTATATGCTCCCTCATAGTAAGCATCTCATATGTTAAAAAGCCCTATGCATTCGTGATTTCCTTAAAAACATCATCTTTCTATCAGTTACCTATGCCCCTTTGTTGAAACAAAGAGGCTATGTCGTTGTTATATTCTCTGGTCTTTTGATATGCAAACCAGAATTTCCCAATCTCTTCAACTCACTCAGACGAGCCATCAATGTTTCTAGAACTTTTTCCTACTTGTTACAACCTTTGTGCTTGGGCCAGTAGTGGTCATTAGGCATGCTAATCTGTCTATTTTTCCCTTTGGTTGTGATTCTTTTCCCCCCATCAACCTCAATTTCCACCCTTCATCTACCTAATAAGATTCCTCTTCCTGCTCCGTTTCTGCCACTACATAATTTTATCAAATCAAAACAAAACAAAACAAAAATTCATTGTTACGTCCAAAATATTAATAGCTAACATAAATGTTTTTGAATTGAACTATGTAAGTTACTTACCTTGACCTACTAGTCAAAAACATCGTTTGATGAAGTAAGGTTATAATTTTATTTGTTACTTTTTAATCCATTACTTTTCAACACACTAATTATTTACGCCTCACGTATGTATAATCCATCGATGAATGGTGAATATCACACTTGTGAATGGTAATTGAATTTGTGTTGGATGATAAAGGATAATAAAGTAATGAAAGGAAGCCAAACCCAATGGAGTGATACATTTGTCTTGGTGATTCCATCCGAAGTCAATACAGTTGGTAAGCATATAAAAAATAGCAGTATAATGCCTCTTGAACTACTCACTCCATTTCTTCCACAACAACTCACGCTACAACCTGAGGATTAGATCTGTCCCTAGGGAGAATACATGATTCTTTCCTTTTACTTCTACTTTACTAAAACCAGCAAGTTTCTTCAAGTTCGTATCTTTTTATCATATTCCCTACTACAAAGAAATTGAAATATTCAATCAATATGGCGGGGAGCCTTGGAACGATGGCCACTGATCATGATGAGTGAAGACAATGATGAATGAATCAAATGTGGGAGTGGGACAGACAGACAGCATCAGGGTTTAGATTTATTAAACCGAACCCAAAATCATTGTAGGTAGACCCAGTCAGCATCAATATCATGTTAAACAAAACAAACAAAAACCATATCATTTGCTTCTTTTTATTTCTATGCGGAGAATTCGAGAACTGTTAACCCGTGACCATTAGTTGATATATATCCATATGTCTATGGTCCCATCGAGTTTGGCACTACATGTATTCATTAATATATTTTTCAAATGAATCTAGAAGATTTGATTTCAATGGGTTTAAAAATACTGCATACTCCAGTAAAAGATTAAAGATTAAAGATCAAACTACGAGTAAAAGCAGAGCTAATTAGTAAAAATCTTCCAAAGTAAAATATCTAGTGGAGACGACACAGATTTCGCAGAGTTTGATCAAGTCATCATTGATGGTGGCCAGCTGTGAAAAGTGGGCGCCTTTGTCTTGGATCTCATTCTGGCAATCTTTAGTAGCATAAGCGGCACTATTCATCTCTTCCACCATGGTGTCCAGTGAGTCGGAGTTGAAGTCATTGTTAGCCGATGAAAGCTCAGATATGGCCTTATTGTTGCTAGTTTGACATATTTGGATGCGATCGCGGTCCGAAGGAGTGGTGGTGGCATTTTTAAGAAGGAGGGCTATGAGGGATTGGGCGTCGCTGGCCTTCGTTTGAGCAAATCGTAAAGCAGCATTAGCAAGGTCACTGGCAAGGGCGTGTGGGCCACCTGCATTGCGGTCCTCAATTAAAGTCGCAACACAGAATGCGTAGTTGGATGTCTGGTTGCACACCTCCTTTAGAAGCTCAGTGCCATTCAAGAGTCCCATGGAGGGAGGGATGATGATGAAGAAGATGAGCAGCCAGAGGTGACAGGGACTGAGAGGATGATATCTTACCATGTCTCTTTTGATTTGGATAATGATTTTGGTCCTGCAAAATGAGAAGTTAAAACACTTATATATTGGGCTAATCGGGCTTCAAAGTTTAAACTCTTCTGCAACCCATTAGAAAGAAATTGGCCGGTTGGGCTGGGAATCCTGGACCAGCACCCTGAGCCCCACACGATTATTACGAATGCCACGTACCCTGCCTCGTGATTCCAGTTCGAGACCGGTCTAATTTCTAAAGTTCAAAGTGGCCCATCTTCGACTGTAAACTTTATGTGCTGCCAAGCCAACATATGAAGAGAGGTTCACGACTCAAGGGGCGATGTCTAATCAAATATAGTAGAATCCCAAAATATTAAATATGATATTATTATGTAATATAAATATAAAATAAAAAAATAAAAAATGTGATTGTTTGGGGGCTCGAAGTTAGAGGTGTTGGTAGGTTGGGTAAAGTCGAGTTTAAGTATGATGTTAATATCATTTATGCTTACTTAAATTTGGCCTAAACTATAGACCTTAAATTTTATCCGAGCTTGCTTATATTTGTTAATGGGTAATCTAAGTCATTTAGGCTCATCTATATTATTTTTAATTTATTTTTTAAATTAAATTTTCAGTAATTTAATCTTTTTATTAAGTTTTAAAATTTTAAATTATTTAACATATTTTTAATGTTTACATTATAATATAATATATATATTTTTATGATCAAAATAAACTTATATATAAAAATATAAAATTAATATATATTATATAATTGTAAAATGGGTTGGGCTGGCTTGGATCTTGAAAGAGAAAGCCAAAACCCAACCTACTTTCTGAATGGGTCTAATTTTTCAAGTCTAATACCCTCCAAATATTGGATAAGCTTATGAGTTTTAACGGATAGTTCAGCAACAAGGAAGAGACGAAAGATATCTATTCTTTAATCGAAGGGGATTACTTCCCATAGAGGTGCCATGTGGCAACCCTATGTTTCTTTTTTGAAATTTTAGTTAGATTTATATATATATTTATATTATATATTTTTTTATCATTATTGAACTTAAAATATTATATATTTATACAAATTTTACATGTTAATAATTTATTTCATGTAGACTTAAACATTTGTTAGTTTGTGTTGTGTTTATATTTTTAAATTTTTTTTTTGTATTTTAACGATGTTTTCTACATTGAGTTTGTATCCTATAATTACATTGTGTTTGAAATTGATTAAATCCAATTGATAATATTTAAATAACTCTCAATTTTATGCCATATGTCATCGAGTTTGTATTTATGTTATTTTTGTGAGTCATAATCGTACTCAAGGTATTATCTATTTATATAACTTTGACGCATTAGTAACTTATTTTATGTAGATTTTAATATGTTTGTCTATTCATGTCATGTTCATGTTATTTTCTGTGTCGAGTTATCTTTTAATTTTTTTCTACATTGTGTTCGTATCGTATAATCATTTTATGTTCAACATTGTTAGGTTTAATTGATACCATCCAAATAACTCTCAGTTTGTGTTACTTGTCATTATGGTCATGTTATTTTTTTATGTCATAATTGTTTTCTAAGTATTATATATTTATACAAATTTTGACACGTTAATAATTTGTTTTGTATAAAGTTTTACATATCTATCCATTCATTTTGTGTTATATGATTATATTTATTTTATAATATATTAAGATATAAAAAACAACGATTTTTTTTAAAAAAATATTTGACAAGAATTTCTCTCGCAAAATATAGGAATAAAAAATTATAAAATAATACTATAAATTATTAATACTATTATGATATTTTCTAAAATTATTTTTGTATACAATATTAAAACAAAATATCCCAAAAAAAGTCGGGGTAACATTTTAGTATACATTAAAAATACAAATCTTGAAAACAATTAGAGATTTTTTTTTAAAAAAAAAAAACTTTGAAATTTAATTGATAAAATAAGTTTTATTTATTTATTTTTTTGGTAAAAACAAAACTGTAAGTACCTCATCAACTAAAATCCTGCGATATAAGCATGCATGACTCAGGAACCAACCGTTGGAATATTTTCAAAATAATGTCAAAGGTCATGTCTTCAGAAGTTGTTTTTCTTAATTATAAAGAGCGGTGTTTTTCTTAATTATAAAGAGTGGTGCCTTTTGGTTATTTATCAAATAGTATGACTATCCAAATGGATATGCATTTGAAAAAGTTATGTCTACATGAAGAGAGATTTCTTTGTCGATAAATAGAACTCTTATCATTTAGAAGACATAGATAAAAAAATTATATAAAAAATTACAAATAGAATTTTAGTAGTTTTACTGTACACTGCTTAGTGCATAGTAGATTAATATCGTCAATCCAAAACGCTGTCAATCATAGGGCTTCGTTGTATCCTCAAGGTTTATACGCCGGTAACCCTTTTGCATACCTAACTAATGATAGAGGTGAATAAAACTTAATGAAAGTGGCATTGCTATACGCCTTGAAGCCTTTATCAATTTCTCATGTTTTCGGTTCCCCACGTGCTAACAATTTTAATGTTTTATTTGTGTAATTTTACAAGAAATTTGATTGAAGGTGAAGGAGGATACAATGAAAGGTGCAAGACCTAGCATTTAATAAACTATTGTCTAACATGAGCATGTTAAGATACAAATGTTTGGGGTGACATGGCAAGAGTAAAGAAATGAGCATGACCAGGATCATATTTTAACGCCAAAGAGAATCCCCCACCAGCGTGCCTACATGGCCATATTTTTGCATTTTGACTATGACCCAACGACATTGCTTTAGCAATCTTGTGTTAGGCCCGAGCCTTAACTTTTTTATTAGTATAAAGTGCTGCCCACCCAATGAAATCGAGGGAATTTGGCCTCGATGTGTTAGTGCAAACAATATGTGTAAAAGGCATTGTAAGATAAAAAAATTTAAATTGATTTAGATGGTTATTGGTTGCAATTCTTTTAAATTTATGAACTAGATTAGTATATCATTCATTAGAAAGTTACGAAGCATTATGTACGTATTTTTTTTATATATTTAATTAAATTTATAATAGAAATAAATTAAAGTGATAAAAGAGATAATCAATGACGGCTTAAGTTTTCATAATGCTCCACGTCCAGGTATGTTTTATAAACTTTTATTTAAATTAATTATCTATATGTAAAATCCTTGATTTTTGGATATTTATTAAGTTGTATTAAAGTCTCAATAGCTTAAAATGAGACGTCTATGAAGGTATTTTAAAAAGTTGCTATAAACTTTACTTACAAATTATTATATTAGTTTTATGATTTATGTTTACTGTATATTGTTGGTGGCTTATGATATAGATCTTTCATGAATAATTATGGCTATGCAAAATATATATTTATTGGCAATTATATATTTAATAAACTAAATGAAAATTTATTATATAAATGAATATATTAGGTGGATCATATTGGTTGGCTTAAAACAACCATAAACCTAAATAGGTTTTATATTTGGTTACACATTTTGGTAGTCCACATTAAAAAAGTTAAATAAAATTATGATTACTTAACTTATTTTATTATTTGTCACATGAATTTATTTAGGTTTTATAAAACAAAGGTTGGACTATTTTACAAAATTTATTGTCAATATAAAAGTGGTTTGGACTAGAAATGATATAAGTAAAAAATTATTTGTATGATATTTTTTTGATCAAAGTAGAATAGTGGGAAAGCAAAAGCTTTTATAATATAGTCACTATTCTAATATGAAAATAAAATCTTCTATTGAGAATATGTAACATAGTATTCATTAATTTAGCCACAAGAATTTGGAGATCCAAATGTGATTGCATAGTTTTATTTGATCTTATTTGGTATTTAGTATATGCTATAGTGCATACGAATATGATTGAAGTGGATATAGTTTAAACAAGGCTATAAATATTTAGTCAGTTTATAAATATGATAAAATGCATTCATATCCACCATATATAGCATTGGTAAGTGATCTCCAAAGGAGTCATTATGGAATCATGATATAAGATTTGTAAAATATGGATGAGCATGGTACATAAAACTAATGGAAATGTGGCTTTGTCATCCCTTGATTAATGCTTTCCATATTGATAGTTATCATAAATGGCCATACTTAAGGGATATATGAAAATATTCATTAAAAATTGAGCTATTTGGAAAATCATGACACAAAAATGAAAATATTAAAATAGCAAGAAGAAAGCTATTATCCCATATGGGTGGAGGACAAGGCTTTGGTCATTAACAATAAAATGACTAATAATGTCCTTGATAAAGGGTGTATTTATGTAGTAGCCACTTGATAAACCTGGTAATGATTTGGTAATATTGACTATTATTCTAGAACGAGATATGAAACACCCTTGTGTATATATGGTTTGTTAACAAAAAGTCATGTTCATTTGAGCATATATACACCATAAGATTAGAGTTATATATTGACTATGATAAGAAGCCATAGGAAAATAGCAACAATATTGCCATGTTTCACCAAGAGATTTGAGGCCTCATTATAAGAAATTACTTAGTTGAAAAGGACAATGTGATGTATGGTTTACACATTTGGTGATAATAAAATCAAGAAATAAATAAAATAGATAAATGTGTAACTATCATTAAAAATAGATAAAGTGATTACTATGAATGCTATAAAGCAAAGAATTGGTATTGTATAAAGGATATCCTTGATAAGTGAAATATTATTAAAGAGCATTCGTTAGCCAAAGAATGTATATTCATACATGGTAAGGGTGTTGATCTTGTGAACCTTCAAGATACAAGTATTTATAAAAGTTTACCATGGGGTATGGAAATTAACATAGCTATGTTGGTAGTTTGGGTATGAAGTACAAGCCCATAATATTAAGTCACCTATGATAGAAACTCGACTCAACACTTGGTATAACGTCAAATCTTAAGTTCAATGAGACAAAGTACATCATCTGTATGTAGCTGATAGCACTACAATATTATATAATATATCATCCCAGGTAAAGTGCTATATACCCATAATGATAAGGGAAGGATGAGCAAATATACTCTTAATAGACCCATAATATAAATATGTTAGAGTGTTATAGTTACAGGAACACTCTCGATGCGAGCTACTTATGTGAGTGTGAAGTGTGGCCGCTTCTTGGAGCTCAAGGGCTTGGCTCTAATAGCACTCATGAAAAGAGGACACAGACACATGTCCATAATAGTGTCTCCAGATACTATGCATTGACTGGTGTTGAAATTTTTGTGTGAGATGTGTTCGGTTAACCAAATGGAATAGTTGGCTCAAAGCATAGTCTACCATGCAATTTCGGTTAACTTTAATATATTTTCACTAAATGAAGATTCAATCGTAAGACACCTTCATTTATGCAATAGATTTCTAAAATTATCAAAATTTGATTTATTTTGAAAATGGTGAAGGATTGTTGGAATATTTTCAAAATAATGTCAAAGTTAATATCTTCAAAAGTTGTTTCTCTTAATTATAAAGAATAACACCTCTTGGTTATTTACCAAATGGTGTGACTATCCAAATGGACATGTATTTGAAAAAGTTATGTCTACATGAAGAGTCATTTCTTTGCATATAAATAGAACCCCTCTCATTTGGAAGACATAGATAAAAAAAAATTATATAGGAAATTACAAATAGAATTTTGGTAGGTTTGCTATACACTTTTTAGTGCATAGTGGATTGATGTCGTCAATGCAAAATGCTATCAATCATAGGACTTCGTTATATCCTAGAGGTTTATACGCTGGTAACCCTTTTGCATACCTAATTAATGATGGGGGCGAATAAAACCTTAAAGAAAGTGACATTGCTACATGCTTTAAAGCTTTCATCAATTTCTCGTGTTTTCGGTTCCCCACGTACTAACACCAACCGCCTATTTCTTCTATTCAACATATACATAGCAAACTTTAGAGAGTAGTATCGATGATAAGTTAATAATTTATTGGTTTTTACAGCTGAAAAGAACTCTCATTCATTCCTAAGCTATTACAAATGGTGCCATTGCTTACCGCAACAAAGCAATTTATACAATGCAAAAGTGTAAAGAAAACACAATAACAGCGAGAATTACAGAAAATTGAATAATGAAGCCACTTGATTGCTTTGCTAATATTAATTCATTCAACTATATCTTTCTCTCCACCACCTTTATCTACTACTTCTCCTTTGTAGTATCTTCTTAGCATCGACCCCCTTGCTTGCGGAATTCGCTTCACCTCTCCTTTCTTTGCCTTTCTCGGATTCGCCTCTCACCATCTTTGCCTCCAATCTCTTCTCAACATCTCTTTCGCTGCTTTCAGGCCTTATCGCCTCCTGTTGCAGCTTATTACACTCTCGTTCCGTAGCATGTGCATTTGAATGTGCATGTACCTGTCTTGCTCTAGCGATTACCTCTGGTTTATGACCTGTTGCCCTGGAAGAACCACTCTCTTGTTCGAAAAACAGAACTTGCACCACCGTTCTCAATGGTAGCCTCTCGTTCTTCACTGCGTGGGCTCGTATCTCATGGGACAGTTTTTGGCAGTCTAGCATCCTGCACAGCCTCTTCTTGTCTGCTTTGCTTACATCACGGTGCTCCTGCTTAAATCAATTGGGACCATGTCGGAAATAAGCAAAAAAAAAAAAAAAAAACAACAGCACTTTCTTAGGTGGATTTACCATGCAACTTTTTGTTGCTTATTCTAATATATGTTTTTTGGGCTATCCACAACTCGGTAATCCAAAAAACTCCACTATAGCATTGAATGAATGAACAAATAAAGCAAAATACACCCATAAACAATCAACATTCCTAAATGCTTTAAGCAAAACAAATTAGAATTCACATACAAACACACACACACACACACATATATATATATATATCAGTATATCAGTATCCATAAAATACCAAAAATGAAAAACTGGTACTTGATTCATTAGTAAATTGGTCTTACCTTGAGATAAATATTAATGGCCTTATAAAGGCCATCATGATCTTCCCTGGCATTATCTGGCAATGCTTCAGCTAGAGAAACCACTTTGGATATTGGCATGTTTACATCCCTTGCAACAACTTGAAGATATGAATCTATAAGCTTCCCGATCTTTCTAATTGATCTAAGCAAGTGGCTGTTTTCTGCAGGAGCAGGGGATTGTCTTCTCCATAGCACCAAATAACTTTCCGATACTGCTGCAACCAAGTCGATATCGTAAAAGTGCTGATCGGAGGACAACTGTGAAGGAAATAGCAGATCGTCTACTGTTGCCTCCTCAAATTGCAGACCTGCTCTCCTTATGAGTTCAGTCTTTGTTACTGGAGACACTCCTAGGTAATTTGCAATGCTAAGGAGCTTTAACAAGAAGCCTAACGAAACTGAGCCTCGATCAGCAGGAATCATGCTCACAATGGACTCAAGAATTCGCCTGCTTTTGTCCTTGGCTTCCTCTGTCTGAGACCCTGAACTATGTGGGAGTCTAGACTTTGTAGTGTCCGGTAGCCAACGACTGGCATAAACATGCAAAGCTTCACCAATGAGCTGCGGTGGTGGTATATATGTTGATTTTACAGCAGTAATTATGCATCGAAACAGGTCTATGTCAAGATCTGATATGTCTTCCGTCCACCAATCTTTGGGGACAGACTGGTGTTGTTTCTTTTTGTACCCTGGTCTAGTATAAGTGTAGGACCATGAAACCTGCAGGAAGTCATCTTGATTAACCTAATGTATACCTTGAACGGTGCACTACATGCGTTCTATTCTGCAGAAAATATACAAGTAGTAAAATAGATATAATAAAACCTTTGCTGTTGGAGTGAGGATTTTCTCTACAATAGAATCAATGCACCTTCTAATGATTCCAAGGTTCTCTGACCACTCAGGTAACTTAATTGTAGTCTGAAGTGTGACGATCGAGTCCTTCCAACCTCCAAGAATGCATGAATTGAAGAAAGCTTCTAGTTTTGGAACAAAATTTCCCTTTTCAACTGATTCAGTCATTCTAAGGAACTTAGCAGCGCAAAATGCAGGCACAAAGTTATGAGCGCTCAGATTGATTGTTATCCCATAGCAAAATTTAGCACACAGTTCAAAAGCATCTTCACCTCCCGGAACATCGTGAAGATCTATAGTTAAGATATCAGAATCATCAGAACCTGAGCAG
This sequence comes from Adansonia rubrostipa, assembly GCA_038381775.1. Taxonomy (NCBI): domain Eukaryota; kingdom Viridiplantae; phylum Streptophyta; class Magnoliopsida; order Malvales; family Malvaceae; genus Adansonia; species Adansonia rubrostipa. The sequence continues at coordinate 2,460,056 of JBBYHM010000024.1, read as the reverse complement.
AGCCGTTGTAGAAGGCCACATTTTGGAACTAGCTGAATCTGCAACTAAGAACAGCACCATTAACTAAGAGGCTAAGTTATCTACCAATCCTGAGGGGAAAACAATAAGGTTTATAGCTTAATATATACTCAAAATGTCTAGATTTCTTCTCCAAAATGCTGAATCTCGATGTCTAAATACAAAAAATATGCTAGAAACCATTCGAATAAGGCAAGGATACACGATATATATATATATATATATAGGATCAAGGGAGAATTCTCAGCTGAGGCAAGATTTTTTATATCATGAATCCGATAAAGTATACCTTATGCAGAAGATAACAGACGTTGTTAATCCTTATTGTAAGATCACTTGGTATGTCTGAAATCACAGTCCTGCATTGCCAATTACCAACTCTATTAAGATTGAGCTTGTGATTGTTGCCAATTCTGTCAAAAATAAGGATTGTCACACCTCTTTAATACCTGGTGGCCTCTTCTGTGTAGAAGGTGTCTGGCTTTGTCCCAATTTTCATAAACTTCATTTTTTAATCAAAAAGGCCGTGAACGATTTAATTTTTCCCCCCTTGCAAACACTGCAAACATTTCATTGAAACATAGTTCTCTGAAAGATTCAAAGATCTCTTACACGACATATAATTAGTAAATACATGAAATGAAAGTTGCTGAAAAAATTATGGCAATACAGACAGTAAAACCCACAGGCTATAAGCACGTGCACACTCTGACAGCAGCTCAATTAATTACGGTTACGTTGACATAACCCTTTTGTTTTCTTTTCAGCAATATTGGATTTTGGCAATTGGCAGATGTATATACTGAAAGAGACATAAAAAGAAACTGAGGCCATCGCCTTAACTGTTCTCTCCAGTAGTAAGACTTTCTTTCTTTTCAATACTAAAAATGAGTGCTCAGAAACTTAGAATATCTGCAAAATTTGTTGTTGTTTTTCAAAACTTGAATGAATATGCTTGAATAATTAAACTCGACCTATATGCATATGTTTACAAACATGACAAAAGAAATGAAAAGATAGAACTGTTAGAGACAAGAAGCTGTTAAGGAAAGAAGGGGGAGAGGCCGAGAAAAAAAATAAAAAAAGAAGAGAAGATCCATGAAAGATTGAAACTCAATCTACATACTAGAGCTTTCAGTAACAAGTATGTAAAAAGTGTTGCAGATAAATGCAATGTATAGTTTTACATAACTTTGGGAAGTATAGGCAAAAATCACCTTAACTTTTTATTCAACACAAAGGGGGTCCCATGATCTTCATCGTCTTCCTGTTCACAACCCTACAAGCCCTTTAGCATGTAATAATATGTTTTGACCTGCAAAATCACCACACAAAAAAAAAAAAAAAAGGAAAAAGGAAAAAAAATCAACTAATTCTTTGCTGTCATGCACTTGAAGATATTGAGATTTGATGGCTCGGAAGACGGAAGACTCTTGAAGAAACAATAGCAACGTTTTCCTGCTTAAACTTTAAAAAACCTCTTCTCAAAGTCCTGAATGACATTCACATCTAATACCTTTCAACCTTCGGCAGTTTCATTGAAAGTTAATTTAGCCTTTTTCAGCCATTTAATATTGCAAGCGCGACTGGCTCAAGTCTCACACCTGCTTGTAAAAGCCTTAAGTTTTGAACTTGTTACGCCAATTCCCCGACACTTGTTGCAACAAGAAACTGAAAACCCTGGGAATCTGGTTCCAAATTAATAATGAAAAATGAAATTTTGCCCTCATAATTTCACAAATACAAAGAGTTGCAATTATTGACCTTTACCCTTTTAACTCGCCATTCTCCCTCCTGCAATTCAATATAACACCAATATATATACCCAATTTAAACTTAAAGTCTAGTCCAGTTGATTTATACAGAGGTGTCATTCAGTAAGATCTAGGTTTAAAGTTCAATATTTACAATCATTTCCTCTATCTCAGACTATGACGTACCAAAGAAACAAAGTAAATAAACAAACATACGCAGTCTAATCTACAATAAAGACAATTTTTTTCCCTAATTGTGCTGATCATTCCGTTCTAATTGAAAGTTATAAAAAATACGATGAATAGTGACCCCATCTTGAATTTGATATGAAGCTTTTTCGATATACTAAAAAATTTTTGGAAATTAAATGAAGGTCTATGTATTATTTTGTATACATCAATTTTGGTACCCATAATTGACATAAGACTTGAGCTTGGACTCAAAACATATCATAATCGTAATATCATGATTCTTTCATCCATCGGTGGAGGAAATATTGAGTAGACTTGAAAGAAAATGCAGGAAATAAGTTTCTTCTAGCAGTCTTACAGTTATTGTAAGCTTGACCCAATGTTCATTAAAATTAATACTGTTTTCTGGCTTAATTTCCTGGCAAAAGAAACATGTTATGCTTCCTTGGAACCAACAAATTAAGCCTTAATTTTGTCTGGCTGGACGTATTCCGTCAAAACCTTCGATCAGCAAGCCAGACGAGGAGAAACTAATGCATAAAAGCATATATATATATATATATAGAATTAATATCTAAAAAACACACACACACACACATATATATATATAAACACTTAGGAAAAGATACTATACTATAAAATAAGTGATTGAGGTTTGCTTTAGTAGTTGTCATGAGTGCCTTCACACACTAATGCCAACACTAATACAGTAGTTGTTAATAAAACGACTAATATAACCTCTTTTATCTGACTTTAAACATGAATACGAAAGTTTAATCTTTCAAATATATATCAAAAGGTTTTTCAAAAATTTCGTATCAGACATATAATTATATTCAATCTGACATTCTTCACAGCGTGCTGATATAGCAGTAGCATCCAAGACTTGAAGGGAAAAAAAAAAAAACCAGCACGAGGTGTGCTGCTAATAGGAAAATGATCACTATTGTTTTAAAAAAGGCTAGCTTACTGCTTACCCTAGCTATGAACATGAAGATTCGAATTCGATTACTGTGATGCTTTGCTCATGTTAGCGACGTTAGCTTTTCGAAGTTTGATAAAAAATTTATGATGCCATCTAGTGCGGTAGTTAGCTATAATATACAAAAATCTGCAGACTCCTTTAAAACTGATAAAGATCTGCTCAATATAAAGCACCGGAAAAAAAAAGGTTTTTACCCTTTTCTTCTTGTCCTTTTTCTATTCGGAATTTTTTAATTATAAAAAGGCCGCAGTGAAGTTTCTTTTTCCACATTAATTTATCAATCTTGTAGCAAAGCAGTGTCTGTATCTATAAATATATATATATTTATATATGACTGCATAGTGAAAAAGCAGGCAGAGGTTTTGGTTAGGGTTTGGAGTGGGAAACCAATAAGAACAAGTTATATAAGGAGATTTCTGTCAATCAAATCATCCCAATCAGGCCATTTAATATAACATAATCTGCACTATCATCGATGGGAGTGAGACTCAACTAATGCAAATATATTTGTGTGTGTGTGTGTGTGTATAAATATATATATATATATATATATATATATATGAAAAACAATTGAACGCAAAAAGAAATAAGCAAGAGACCATACCCTTAATAATGGTCTTGTTGAAGCTTTAACTTGCTTTCCAAGCATAGCAGCAGTTCTCAGCAGCTTAGGATGCCAAAAGCTGCAATAATACTATAAATATTTACCGTTGAGTTGAGACTCAAACTGATCCCGTGCAGCAGGAGGAGAAAGAACAGTAGTTCCTATATAAAGGGAGTAGTATAGGGAGATAAACTAGAAGCTGCTAGGTAACATATTTACATCATATAACACGAGATGAAAATGTAATTGCAGTTGCATATAATATGATGAAGAGGCACGAAAGGAATGTCTTAATTGCTTTCATGCATGTAAATAACTTGTAATCGGGAGGAAGAGAAGGAAAGATGTGGGTGTTAGCTTATGGGTTTCAGTTAGACTCAACTAAAGAGACACACAAACACCAACACC
>JBBYHM010000024.1:2427459-2443041 GCA_038381775.1 Adansonia rubrostipa | reverse complement strand
ATGGGCATAAAACTATTTAGTTTTACACTTTTTAATAATTTTGTATTTGATTTGATATATTTGATATTTTAACAAATAAATCATTATATTTAACAATATATTTGGCATTTTTATAATTGCATTCTTCGTGCATATAAAAATTCAATCAATCCAATATCATATCGATTGATAATACTATTTATTTTATATGCGTTTAAATTTTTTTATATTAAAAGCATAGTTAAATATTTTTTATTTACTTAAAACTTGATGCATAATTAAATATTTTTAATTTTCGTGAAACATAGCATGCAAGATTTACATAAATAAAAATAAAACATAATGATCAAATTAAATAAATATAAATAATATAAAACTAAAAAAAAAAAAATCCATGTTCTCGTCTCATTGTTCCAACATTTCCTACAATCACAAGGTGAGTTAAGTAGAAAGAAAAAAAAAATGATCATTGATAATGTAAGTGCAAAATGAGGAAGTGTATTATACCAATACATTATAATTCGGTATATTAATAGTAAAATTTTTTGTCTTCATAGTAAGGTTAAAAATCTATCACAAGCCCTCGACATTTATTAAAAAATAAATAAATAAATAAATAGGGCACATTTTAGCTATTTAATCCCATTTATGAAATTGAAAAACTCTATTACCGATGTAGCTGTTAATAATCATTACAGCAATAACTATGTCATTATACAAAATAATAACCAAATAATCAAACAAACTAACTAAAACATAACTAGACAAATTCGTCATAAAATTAGATCAAACCCACCAACCTAAATCCTCCACATACCAACCTAAAACCTCTTCATTTGCAAAAGATCAAACCTTGGAATAACCGAAAGATTGTAAGTGTTAAGATTTGAATATAAACTTACTAAATGACATCTTTTAAAGATAATAATTGGATTAAGATCCTGTCAAGAATTCATACTTTTGCAAGCCCAAGAAAAAGACCTACAGATCCATTTTGGTGGCCATACACACCAAAATTGAGGCCATAAGAATGAAGAGTAACAAGAAAAGCAAAATTATAAGTATAGGTATTCACGGACCAATCTGAACCCAAATTTGACTCGATCTGACTCACCACGTAAGCTCAAAATACTGTTAAAAAATCAAAATATTAAAAATTAGTTTTATATTAACATGTGTATTTCCATAATTATATTTACATAAAAATTATTATTTTCTTAAATGAATAATTATTCAGACCGGATCGATCTGAATAGCTAAAATGCAAGCTCAGGCCCGATCAATATCAGGCTGGCCTCTCAAGTCAAGCGGGCTGCTCGACCCTCCACCAGGTCTAATTGTAAGACGGTCAGAGTGCTAAAGAGGATTTTGTCTTGAACCAAACACCAACAAAATGAAGCAAAACACATTTTTCTTTGGAAAGACCAGCAAACATTTCAGCATCAATGCTAATGGATATATCAAACTGTAAAATCTACTAAAGATAAAAATTAAGAGCACACACACACACAAACACACACACACACACACACACACACACACACACACACACACACACACAAAGTGAGAGAGAGAGAGAGAGAGAGAGAGAAACATTATGCCTTATCATGTGCAGCCAAGACTGTGAACCTATAAAAAATGAAAAACATTGAGTTACCACATACTGGGATTACAATTTCCATTTTCTTCCGAGGAAAATACATGGGCTTTAAAATCCCGAATCTCAGGTTCACAATCTACTGTAGAAAGAAAGTTTTGCAAAAAAATTACAACAAAATTTCTCCAACTTCATGAGGAAATAATAGCTTGCTTCATCCATAAAGAACATATTTCCTGCCATTTTGTCAGACCCAAAGCGACAGAATGTTGCAAGTTGCAAAAGCATTTCAGCTTCATTCAATCAGTCACCAAATAAATCATCTTCACTATCATCATAAGAGGCAGAGTTACTTACAGGTTTTCCGCTCGAAGCACCAACGTGCGTTCCTGTCATAGCATCTTCTGTAGGAGAAGACATGCCTTGTCTATCGGCAGAACTAACCGAAGCATATGCCCAGGAAGAACCGATTTTGTTGGATAAAGAATCTCCATAAAGATCATCATAAATCCCACCTTTTGGAGTATTTTTAACCTTATTCAAGACTTCTTTCAGTTTATCTGTTACACCTTTCTGAGAAACATTGTCTTTCTTTACAGATGATAGATCATTACCTTTAGGAATTACCGTTGTCCGTACAAGGGATTCATATTTTCCAACAAGACTTCCTTCTTTCACACCTACAGGCCCGGTTTCTGTTTCTACATCTGCACCATCTGAAACTCCGACAACTTCAACCAGCTCTCCCCCAGCCTGATCCCTGAAGGTCACTTTTAGTTTCCTTATTCTTTTAGTGGCTCTCTCTGGCTGTGCGCTGTCTTCTTTTCCAGATGATGAGATGGATTTGGGTAGCAGTTCAGATTTACTCAGACCGTAACGATTTATAAGTGTATTGTAAGCTACAACAGCCTCTTCATCAGAAGGATCAGGTGGTTGGGGTAGATTTATCTCAGTGGGAGGCGGAGGATGAGGAAATAGAGCTGCATTATTCTTCTTTAAGATATAAGTTCTCGTCGATGCAGCAAAGCGCAAAGATTGCCCTACTTCAAGCTCAACAGGTGTATCTTTCGTCAAACGCTCATTTGCAACAAATGTTCCATGTGCTGACCCCAAATCAATGACATATATGCTGTTGAGATCATAACAGCTAGTGAATAACACATTACATTTGGTTTGAAAATAAGTCAGGAGCTTCAGAAATCAATAATATATATATATATATATATATATATATATATATGCAAAGAGCGAATATGAAGATTTGACGTATTGAAAAATAGATTATGTTGCCAAGCAATTATGACAAATCCAAGGGAATAAACTTTAAGAGAATCAACTTCGATTTTCACCGTAAACCAGTAAACTCAGTGGAAGTAGTAGAATCGATAAAGTCTTTCATATCATTCATTCAATGTTTCTGTACTATGTAGGTAATAATAATTGCTTTTATTTCCTTTCTTTCTTCTTCTGCCACTAACAGGGTGGTATTGAGAAGAGAAAAGAATAGTGAGAATTGAATACAAGTAAAGAAAGAGCTAAAGAAAATAAAAAAAGCAATAGAAATAGAAGTGACCTGCCATTCTTGTGAGGAACAACAGCGGCATGCTGACGCGAAACAGAAAGATGATCAAGCACAAAATCGCAAGTATGATATTGCCTGCCAAAGATGTGTCTGCGCCTATCGAGATTAATGCTTTCAAGCAACTGTCCTTCCTTCACAACCTGAAGATAGTAGACACCAGGGCGAGGCTCAATAGCCCAATCAGGAGGCTGCCAGGTGGACTGACCACCCCCAAGCTGAGTGGCTAGCTTAGACTGAACGTGCTCCTCCTGCTGAGGCTGTAGAACTGCATTTTGAGGATGTGAATGTTGTTGAACTTGAACAGCTTGGGGCGTGGTTTTGGGGGCAGAATTTAGGGAGACCGAGAAGGGTTCCAAGGATTGAGCTTTTCTGAATCTATCAAGACCACCTCTCCCATACATTTTTTTTTAACTACTATTAATGATATTACTAGAAAGAGAAACAAAAATCAAAGCCTGTTTATTAAATAGTTAAATACTAATATAATTATGTCACCAAATCAGCAGCAGCTGCATAATCCGGGACTTCAATTTTAGCAAGCAATCCTCCAACTCAGGCATACACGGCAACTGCAAACCTTGAATCAAGAAATTCCACAAACATTGGAGTAATGTAACAGCACCAAAGAACAGATTGGGCAAGAAAATTTCAGTTAAAAAACAAAAACCAACTTGGGTTGGGGATAGAGATGGGTGGAATAAGAATTGTAAAATGGAGTTTGGGTTTTCTCCAGAAAATGGATATGAATCCCAAAACCCATATTTCTTCAACCAATCATATAGATTTATATGCCCAGAAAGTCTTCCAAAAGAATTGATTCAGTCTACTACACATAAAATAATGAAGAAGAGATGTTGGTTGAAGTTGAATAATAGCAGAGACTGACTGACTGGACTGACCTTGGTTAGTGGTTAGGGTTCATACAACGTAAGGCAGGAAGCGCCGAGGGCTGAGATAGTGACGGAGAGAGGGCCTGAGGAGGCTGAGCGGGCAAAGAAATCCACCACATTCAATTCGAGATTGTCTCTGTCACCATCCATCATCAAAACCCAAACCCAATTTTCGTTTCCAAAGGCCAAACCAATCGGCAATAACAACAAGCTTCACAATCTTTCTTCCCTCTGCTGCCTTTTTTCCAATTCAGTTTTGGGTCACTAACACTTGAAGAGACCCAAAACTTGCAGCATTTGCATTACTTGCCAGTAATTTGTAAAGATGCATAATATATAATAATATGTCCTAGGCCTCAGCAGTGGAGTGGATATATAATGATATGTCCTTTGCCACAGCAGTGGAGTTAGGCCATGTTCTACTCGTAGGCCTCCGACACGGTTAAAAAAAAAAGGGGATAAAAAATTTAAATTTTATCATTTATATTTATTATTAAAGATGTTTTTTTAACAGCTAATCGGATTCAATTTTTTCATCATCGGCCTCAAGTGAATATTTAACCAAATATTCAAATGCCATAATTCTACTACTACAAATACTCGGATACATGAGTCTGAGTTTAATTAATTTAATTAATTTGTATAATCTATCTTTACAAAAGAAATGACATTTAAAATATCTAAAATTTAAATTTTAATATCTGAAATCATTTTTTTCTCGGACCTATTACCTCTTTCATGCTAAAATGGATACTTGGATGTATGTGTTATGTTCTTCCAAAGAACCGGTACAGACATCGGTACACAATCAGCAAAATCAACGCAAGTTCTTTTATTTTTAATTTTTGACGAGTATAAACAGGAAATATCATTTTATTTATCCAAAAAATAAAATATAGATATCACTTTTTGCATACGATTACAGCAGTTTGTCACGAAACAACAGTTGCTCTTCGCAATTCCATTCAAAAGTACAACTGCCTTACAAATACAGTATGAAGTTAGTTAAAAAGAGCAACCAAATAATATGTTCATCCAGACATGGTAAAAAAGACCTCTATTTTTTTTAAAGACTATAACTTTGGTAGGTCTGCTTCAATGAGTGGATTCGGTTTCTATAAGCATCTAACTGGATAAGCAAACTCTGCTAGGTTCTGATATACCTAGTTAAAGCCAATGAACCTCGCTGCCAGCAATTTTCACATTCACTTTCAAGCAGAACTTGGTGTTGACTTGATTGAGACACCCATGCGGATCACCGCTATAATGCAAATTCGGATAGATCCCAAATCCGCAAACTTAAAAAGTTCTAAAGAAAACCAACAAATAGACCGCAGTAACTTTTGGTGATATTGAAGATTATCTGCCAATCGTGTCTATAATATCAGCAATGCCAGTCATGCACTATCTTGCAGTAAGTTCCTCAACGGCATCAAATATCACCTTCAAGCGATCTTCTAGGTTTAAAAGGATGTTTTTGGCAATCCTTTTCTGATGCTTTGTGCTTTTTAACCATGCAATTCCAAAATGCACTCGTACCTGACATCCCTTTGCTCTTGACGGTAGATCCTCAATTTGGTATCTAAGGTGAAGCTGCGAAAGATTAAAAGTTTAAAACTCAAGTGGTCCATAATAAGGAAGAAGTAGAATAATTTCTAAATCAAGCCAAAAAAAAGCTTCAGCATCACAGTTAAGGATACTAATAAAGAAAAAGCTCTTGGTTGCATTCATACATTGAAATAGTCCCCAAGTGGAACACCATGGAGGGTCATAACTTCTTCAATACGCCAACCATATTTATCAGAAAGTGGGGATTTCTGCTGAGTACTAGTCACCTCTCCTCTATAGCGGGACACACGCTTATCAAATCTGTAATATATTTGCCGCTCAAATTCATCAGCACTTTCCGAATCCCATGGACTGCAAGAATAGTTAAGACAGCCAGCTCCCTCCATGGCTTTACGTTCCAGTTCACCACCATTGAATAATTCCATTAAGGAACTAGTCTGAATCACCAGTAAAGTAATTACCATCATCAGGTACAGAGGAAATACATCTAAAATATACTACATTTACAAGTGAAGAATCCCTAAGGATAAGCTTTAATGAGAGAACTTGCAGTATCTTAGATACAACACAAGATGGGTTGAAAAAAATGTTCTTAAGAGGATGCGTGCTGCAATGAAACTGTTAGATAGAGTCAGAGAGAGAGACAGAGAGAGGACTTACAGGAACAGGGAGAGAAGTTGAATAAACCTCAGACATACTGACATCCTCAAGGCCTAAGAAGGATCCACTCTCTTCAGTTTGAAGGCTTTTGGCTTCGGACTCTTCTTCAACAATTTGCACTTTCTGCTCAGGGCTCAAGGATCTGGCTTTCCACAGAGCCATGATTGTCCTAGTCAACAAAAATAAAATAAAATAAAATAAAAGTCAAGATATGACATTTTTGCCATTCTTTCACCTTTTTCGAACATTTTCACTTTCAGAAACTTACACAACGAGGATTTCCCAACCCTCAATTTTATCATCATAGATTCTTAGTACTTGGGAATAGTTTCATCATTTGATTGCCTAAGAACAACGGTTGATATAAGTACCTTAAAGTTTAGACAGAGGAAAAGAATTTCAGCAAAGGAAAAAGAGGAATGATAACTCTAATTTGTAAAAATCATGATTCTCAGTTGTTTCTCAAAGTACAACCAAAGAAGGAATAATAGAGTGGAGAAATTATCATTCGATGATTAGAAAAGGATAGTATGTCAGGTTACGGGAGCAAGAGCAACATGGCTCCAAGTACAGAAGTTATCTGATATATTTTAAAAGCATGTACATTTGTCACTTCTAAAGAACATTCCATACACAAATATTCCGGCATCACACTTATAAATACGACATGGAAAAAATAAAACGGATATTTTAATGTTGGCATTGATTTCTAGAAATAGCAAAAAAGCTTGATTTAGACATGCTTTCAACATTAACAAAATCAATAAACATATGAAAAGATAAAGTAAAGACATTGATAAAATAAAAACCAAATCAGAGAAGATAGATTGCCCCTTTACCGATGAGCTACATTGAAAGATACAAAAGACTGGAAATGGAACTTCAGCCTGCCTTCCTCGTCTTGTGTCTTTGCACCATGTCTCGCATCAATCCCTCTTCCTTTACGGAGAGTTATAACGATAATTGGACTACCCATTGATGCCAGAGTAGGATTTAAAACTTGAATTTCTTCTATGTCTTCCCAAAGGAAGAAGAATTTTGTCTTGTGCCCAAACAAATTGGCATGAAACCCAATTATTCTTGCTGACAAAAACAGGCGGCCCTGCATAGATGCAACTGCAGATTAACAAAAAGGTACAATGTAGTATATTAAATACTCAAGAGTAAACATCACAAAGTGAGCTTTACAAAAGACTAAATAATCCGACAAACAGAACCTGAAGAGGCATTTTCCGTTTCAAGTGACAGGTAAAGTCATTGATGAGAAATTCCTCAGGTGGAAGCCCAAAGAGCTTCTGAAAGGCTGAATTTGTTTGAGGAGACCTAACATTTATCTACAAACATATCGTTTGACTGTAAGTAAATAACCATAAATGGAAAATATATTTTATGCATGGCCAATGTAAAACTAAAAAGAAGAACAGCCATCTCTGTACCTTCTTCCCCACTTCTTTCTCCATCTTACTTAAGTACTCTTTAACCACATATCCACCTCTTGTATTGTCCAAGAAAATTCTCAAGTGCAGCTTAGACTGACATGCCTGAGCCAACTTACCTTGCAGAGGAACCCACACATCAGCCAGATCTGATATATTGGATTTTACAAAATTAACCTCAGCATGTCCCAAAGATGTAGCTTCATCAAAAGGTCCATCAAAATCAAATACTTCTACATCCAGTACAGAAGGAGGCTCTTCCATTGCATCAAATTCAAATATTTCTGCCAAGACCAAGAAATTTTACTTAAAGAATTAATTAAAGTAGGATTTAAATAATTGGAAAAATTTTGAAAGGTTTTCATCAAAAGAAACTATAAGACTCATTACTGAAGAGTATGTAGCCCAAACACGCAAACTGAACTCAAACATAAACAAAGAACAATCTGAATTCACCATTCCAGCGGGGACTAGATTTCTGGAACTTGATTGAGCTTGTTCTAGCTTTTCCATTGCAAGTGAACACCACATATGGGTCACAGAACCCACTTGCATCTACCGCTGCTAAATTACTTCCCTCAATCAAGGCAACAGTTAGTAACCATCCATCCCCTTGTGCTTTCACTCCATGATCACTCCCTATTGTTGGCAGACAAAAGCAAACGGAAATTAAAGGCTGCAAAACACAAATCAAAACATGGGAATTGGCGACTCTCCTCGCCAGCCGAGCAGAGTACTAATTAGATGTGAATATTACCCTTTTGTGCTCTGGCCTGCATGAAGCGGGAGATTAACTGCAGCAGCCTTTCACCTTGAAGAACCAGAACACCACACACAATGAATTCACCAATTGAATCGGGCAAGTCAAGCCCAACAAACTCTAGTCCTTGAATTGTACTAGGTGCAGCTAGCCAGATATGAACCATTACATAGACGCTCATAAGAACTGTGGAAGCCATTGTAAAATTAGCAAAGTACTGAACTGCCAACTTCCAATCTGACTGGGGTTCAGCTTGCAATGATCCTAAAAGCTGTTCTTTGTTTAACCCAATATCCTTTGAATTAACTGGTTTAATAGTCTGAGCCAGTAAAGTAGTGAACTGCTCAAAGCTTTCCCTTAGACCTTGTTTGGCTCCATTTTCTATCATACCTTTCATCATCGTGCTCTGCAAGAAGTTGATTCGCCATGAAATCACCAAACGTGAAGATTGTTCTCCGGATGGAAGCTCAGGCCCAGGAGTAATGCAGTACAGCAATTCAGTTTTGAAGGTGCTGCCATACATAACATCAGGAGTGCTCACAGCTGCTAGAACAGCAAATGTGTTCCCATCAGCTCTTATATACGTTTGCTCCTCAGTGGCTTTCACAGCCTTAATTAATTTTGTAGGTGGCCTGATGTAAGTATAAACTCTTTTGAGGCTCTCACCACCATCATCAAATTTCCAGGGCCCAAATTGTGGATCTGTTAATCCATGAACATCTGCTAATGATCTAGGAAAACTTGAATCAGGTGAAAAAAGTAGAGAGTTTAGCGCTGTTGGTGCAATTACATATAATTGATCCAGAAGGACTCCTCCTGCTAAATTGCTTGGAATTTCACTTCCCTGATCTCTAGAGTCCAATGCTTTCATTGCTTCCTCAAACGAAACAGAGGATGACTGATCATCAGACTTGTCATCAGAAATATCAGCTCTTGAAAGTTCAGGTATTTCCATCATATCATTGCCACTAGTGGAGGTAGGCGGAGCAGTGTCATTATTTTTATTAAACATTTGAGCAATACGACCTGCTAGGGATTTTTGTGCGCATGATTTCTCTTCCTTGGAAGACACACTATCTTCTTGTCTCACAGGAGAAGGGCAGTTTGATGAGCCACTAAAAGACATAGAAAGATCCTTCGAAGTCATGTCTCCAGGCTTCCTCAACAATGATGCATGATCACCGTTATCACTCAAGTCCGTGAATGAATTGTTTTGGAAAAAATATATATTTAGAAGTATTTCACCTGGAGAGAAGGTTGAAAGAAAAGAAAGGTAGGTAGATAAATTTGTCAGTGTAGCCCACACCAGTTGAAGCATGTCATTTAAGTGATGGAGTTTTTGAAGCCTAGATTACTAAGATAAGCTCTTTTTTGGGGACTAAGACCCTTATAAACAAAGGCTTGCATTTAGAATTATAGTAAGACAGCGCATATATCCCAATTGAATATTCCAAGCCATGTTACTGCAATTCTTCGTTTTCCTTAAAGTATCCATATCCGACACCCATGTCCGACACATATTTGTACATGAGTATCGAAGTGTCATCCACAAAATATATATGGAAAAACTTAGAAAAAAAGTAAGCATACTCATGTGAGATACATTCTTCATCTAACACTCATCATACATTCAACTATAAATAAGAATTGTAGTATAGTTTGGTGATGAGATAGCCAGCAGTGATGCAAGGAAAAAGCTTAATTCCAACTAGACAGACAGCACAGTAGAAATGATCTAGCTACTCAAGTTTGTAGATGCTCAGAAATGAATAAAAGATGCAAATATAAAAAGGAAAAACATACCACAATCCTTGTTCTTGGATTTATTATTCCTGGGGTGGAGGGAATACCAAGCAGTGCCGAGAGATTTATGGGGAGCATCAAAAACCCGGGACACGGGGAGTTTAAGATGGCCCACGAATTCATCATTAAAGAACTTATCCTCGTCCAAGACAGAGACGAGAAGCTCCTCATTCAAATCCTCTACCTTGAAACTGAATTCCTCACCCCAACTTGGGTTCAACGTCTTCTTCACCACTTTGGTCCTGTACCTTTGTTTTCCTAGCTGAAGCTTGACGTACGGATCGCTGAAGCCGTTTAAATCCATGGCCGGTATGTTTCTTGCTTCAATTACGCCCACAATAAGCTTCATTTTTTTGTTTTTGCACGCTTATTTATGGGATCAAAGATGATCGAATTTGTTAATACTCCTCAACCCAATCCAATCCTGATAAAGAATGCTCAAACCTTGGCATCGATAATTTTCAATTCCATGATTAAACCAGCCGCAATCAACACTGTCTTTCACTGCTACACGCAAACCCAAGGAAGAACAATGCCAGCAACGCCGCCATTCTATTATTTTCTTCCAAGTATTTCAATTTTCCTTCTTCAATTTCCAGGAGAAGAGAAAGATCCCAAGCATTAATAACCAAACAAACTCAATTTATGAAGAATTAAGGCAGTACCCAGTTGTATTTCCCTAATTAATCATATAATAAATAACTAAGCATCAGCAGCGGCGGCTTTTAGCAATAATAATTTGCAAATCCAAAAGGCTACAATGGCTGGCGAAGAAGGCAAAACAAAAAACAAAATCCATAACTTGTTGCCATTCACATTAACCCAAAAAAAAAAAAAAAACGCAAGAACAAAAACGCAAACAGAATTAACTTTTCATGAAGAAACGGATCTTTCTATTAAGAGAAAAACAAAGGGACAAAAGGAAAACGTAGATTAAGTCTGGAAATTTATTTCTTTTTGGAAAGATAGCAAACTAACTAATGTCAAAACTGGAAAGATGAGATCAGTCTCTGAAGCAAAACGAGAATGAAGGAGACTTTTCGTTCTTTTTTATTTGTTTTTCTTTTGTTTAAGACAGAAAGAGGGGAGACTTTTCAACTTTGCGCAAATTGCAATTGCTTTGCCTTTTACGCGTTGCAGGTTTGACTTTTTGACTTTATAATTAGTTTTAATAATAGTAAGTATTATTTTATAATAATAATGTTGTGCGAGAAATAAAATAAATTATTAACATAATAATAATAGATATAATTATACTAATATAATATATATAAAATATTAAAAATATGATATAATACAAATATATGTTTTAAAATCTATCCAATTTCAATATTAACATATCAAAATTAATATAAATATAAAATACATTAAACACGAATATGAGATAATAAAATATGTGATTCATCAAGTAAAACAAAACAAATCATATTTGCATCGAATTCAATGTATAATATGGATAGCTCATGATGACAAGGTGAGGAAACTAGAGATGTTCACTAGTTGGGTTACACGCCCATACTCAAAAATTCGTCTAATATTTAGAATGATTTGAGTAAGAATATTAGGTGCGAAAATAGGCTTGGGAAAAAAGTTAAGCTCGTTTAGACTTGGCTCCAAATCAATTTTACATTTATATAATATGTATTAATTTTATACTTTTATCATATAGAAAATACATATATGTATATTATATTGTAAACATTATTTTTTTTAACTTCATAAAAAAATAATATTAAATTCTAAAAATTAAATTTAAAAAATTATTTTAAAAAAATTGAATTAAAAAATATAATATGAGTAGATCTAAATAAACATAAACTACCTATTTGCAAATATAAGTAAGCTTAGGCAAAAATTAAGGCATCTATTTCGAGCTAGCTAGTGCAAATATAAATCATGTTAATAGCTTGCTTAAGCATGGTTCAACCCATGAGTACCTCTAGAGGAAACCTTGCAAACCAGTACAGTGAGATTTTGTAAAGAAATGATGGAGAGAAAAATCGAGGCAGATCTTGAACAATAGTGTGGTGATAGGTGACCATGAAAAATGCTATAAGAGGCTATAGATGGCTGAAGATGGTAAAATTATGATAGTCAAGATAATTTAGAGAGAAAGTTGAAGAAAATTCTCAATAATCAAAAGTTTGTCAAATTTCAAAAACATTTAGACCTCTATTTATAGCTTCGATAAGGAAGTTATTAAGTTGGTTACAATAATATCACAAATCTTGGTTAGTGGGAGAGAGGAAGGGTTATCAATGGATGGAATGAAAATTATGCAAGTTTACACATCGAGTAATGTCTTGGTTACAGCAAGTGAAAAAGACTAGGTAACAATATACTTAAAAGAGTACATTTTTATTCAATAAGAAAATAAAGCTCTTGTATTTTAAAGAAATGTGGAAAAGTAGATTTCTTAATTATCTTCATATTTGAGCTTTCAAACCATACTTTTAAGATATAAATCCTTGAATTAGTATGAACTTAAGTTGTGACTCAAGCGATACATAGATTAATTCTATTTTGTTTATATAGAGATATGAAATAGTTTTAGGTAACTATTTGCCTCCTGAAGATATATATATATAAAATCATACAATACAATAAATAATATTTTTGTCGACTAAAGAAATTTGAAAAAAATTCATAGTATATTTCAGAAAGAATAAAAAATCTAAAAGATAGTATAAATAGTATCATTGAGCACATAATATAATGTTACAATATAAAGTAAAAGTTTCCATTATTTTCACGTTAATTATCTTTAATTTGTAATAACTTTATCTTGTACGGTTATTTTCGTAAACCTACTTGCATGTACAAATTCTTTCCATAGGATTTTCAGAAATATCTTAATCTTCAACATTTATATGGCTTGCCAAACCTTGATATTTTTTCAAAATTTTTAAGATACATTTAGTGTAGAATTGCATTATTGTAAGTACTAAAATGAAATCTTATATCTCATATAAATATGTTAAAGTCAAACTTTTGACAAAAAAAGAAAAAAAATCCTACATGGATAGTCTATATTTTTTACATGCGGACGACATTAAAAAATTGACATGTGTCTTTTAATAAATGTAATTTTTTTATTTGATTTATTTTTAATTTAGAAAAATAATAAATAACAAGATTGATTAATTCTCCTATTATTATTATCATCATCATTAAATACCACTTAATTAAAATGATATTAAAGGTAATAAGTTTTAATTACTATCATTTATACATAGTATAATTTTGTGCAATCCTTTTACAGTTATAAATATTTATCTATTCAGTTACATTTATGAAAAAAAAAATATACTTTCCAACTTTCTCACCTATAACTTATTTATTCACTATACCTTTCAAGCTATGTAAATATATTCATTATTTATATATAATGATATAAATTATTTTATTTTATTAATTAAAATTTAATTATTTGGACTAAATTAATTAGAGCTACTATCAAATATTCTTACCTTATATAAATAATTTAGAATTAATTTATCAATTATACAAATAAAATAAGAAAATAAATAAAAAATAATTAATCATGAGTATACTTAATGAAAAATAACTTATTCATATAAGTTAAGAATATTATATATTTAGAAGGAAATCAATAGAATTAATTCAGTCAAAATAATTATTTTTAATTCATTAAAAATGCATCAGATAGATAAAATAATTTTTTAAAAAAATAATTTTTTTTTTTGCAAAAGAAAACCCTATGTAAATAATCAAACTATTTATCTTGAATTTATGTCATGTGTCCATTATTTACTTTTTTATTTGATTTGATTTTAGCTAACCTAATTACATTTATATTTAATAACTTAAATCTGTCTCATTTAACCTTAGTTTTTAATTTGATTTGATTATGACCAAATATAATTAATTTTAATAGCTTAAATCACTCTTAATTAATTTAAAATTTTTAATAATAAAGTTCAACCCTATAAATATTAGTTGATTTAGGTGGTTGATTGGTTAACTAAAAGGGCTTAAGGAAGAAGAATCATGATATTTGATCATGCTCCATTAAAACTATCCATGTGATTTCTAGTAAATGAATTGAGAATCAATTCTTTGATAGTTTAGTTTCAAGGTGTGTGCCAGTTATTTTTCACCACACCACTTGTATTTATTTACATAAATTTAGTTTTAGTTTAGGGGCTATTCTTATGATGTTATCAATAAATATGTGTATTAGTTACATAATTTTGTTTTATGACCTATTCATATACTATAAATATAGATGAGTTATTTTTATGCAAAGTTTAAGGTATCGAAGCTTTAATGTAAGATTTTGATTCCATTATGTATTTTCTTCATTTGCTTAATCATTTTATGCAATGCATAATGTTTGGATTTTGTTTACATTTCATTAAATTTTATTATAATCATATATCGTTATCCAATTTTTTTATTTTTCATTATTTATTTCACATTACAATTAAAATGTATAACTAATAAAATAAATTAGTTTTATTATAATTAATTTTTTAATATATAATTGATACCAGTGTATTACATGGGTTTAAAACTAGTAAATATACAAATGCAAAAGTTTGTAATGAGAAAAGAAAAAAATACTACATGGATTACTTAGCTTTCTAATGCATACAATGTCATAGATGAATTTCATGTGTCATTTAATTAATGAATTTGATATGTTTTAATTTAAAAATAATTTATTTTGACTAAAATTAATCAGATTCATAATATCTAGATAATAATTTTTTGCCTTCTATATATAAGTTACAATTAATTTGGTCATTAATTTAAAAATTAAATTTGAAATTACAAATTAATTTAATCTTTAATATTTTTGAAAAAAACTTAAATAATGATACTTCTTTTTATTTTTGTACAAAAAACTTATTGATCATTAACATATAGCATTAACTTTTGTTTTGAATTCGAATAAATTTCCATGCTTACATTACCTTAATAATTTGGGTGTTTGATTACGAAATAGAAAGAGTTGATTGATAAGATAAATATAGAAGAAAAGGTCAAATTACATATTTAAAATTTAATCTCCAGCATACCTTGTAATTAAATAAGGCATATATTAAAATTTTTAAAACCAACTTTTTTATTTTATCTTTGAAATTTACATTTATGTAATATATGTGTTGTTTATAAATATAACTATGAAATGATGAATGTGACATTTGTTTTGAAAATATTTTTCATTTATATTCTTCTACTCCTTTTTTGTTTTCCTTGATTCATACTTTAAATAATGATATGATTGTTTCATACTTTATACCAATTTTCTTCACTCTATAATAAGCTAAGTTGGTGTA
>JBBYHM010000024.1:2367919-2389190 GCA_038381775.1 Adansonia rubrostipa | reverse complement strand
TAAGATAGCCCATCCAGACTGCACAGTAGAGGCAACCAAAAAACAAAGAAAAGAAAAGAAGAAAACAAAGGCAAGGCAACGCTATGCCATGCTATTCTAAGCTCAAATCGTTAAAAAAAATAAGACGTTGTACGTTTAATTGAAAATCGATCGGATTGAACTTAAGTTTAACTCAATTAATTCATACACTATTTTAAATTGGCATCCAACAAATCAGAATTTCGAATCTCAGCATCTTCTACAATTTTTTTTTTTTTTTGCTATTTTCAAACTGCCATCTTCTTGTAAGAAAAAAGAATTGGGATGCTGCTGGGCAAGACAGTGAGGGGGAAATGAGAAAAACAGAAAGAAAAGGGGAAAAAAAAAATCAAAGATATGCCAATAGCCAAAGAGAGAGAGAGAGAGAGAGAGAGAGAAGATTACCTTAGGGTTGGTGGGTGGTATGAGGAAGCGACGAGGCTTCTTCTGCTTATACTTAAATTGCAGAAAAGGCAGGCAAGCTGAGAATCTCTACTGTTAGTAATAATAATCGCAATAGTCGTATTAGAGTATAAACTATAAAGAGCAAATCAGTAATTAGGCAGTAGGGGGAACAGTATTTACCTGTTCATTGCCCTAGCTGATGATATCCATCGAATTCGAAAGAAAAAGCAACTAAAATTAACCACAAAGACATACACGGTTTTTATTTAAATAATACAAAATTTTTTTAATTTTTTTGAAATGTGATATTTCAAGATTATATCTCAAAAAATATATATTTTTTTATATTAGGAACTCATTCGTAGTTTTCCTTTTTTCTTTTTTTTTTACACGTTGAAAACTTCCCTAATTATCATTTTTGGGCTCCCTTTCTAATTATTTTGGGGGAGCATGATGACCTACTATTTTTTTTGGTAGAGTTTGTGACCTTGATATAAAAGGAGTTACGAACATTGCTATTTTGATAGGATCCGTAATTTTTAAAATTATTAGAGGTAAAAGGAGTTCGGACTCTCTATAAAAAAAGTTTTTAAAGCTTTTTTTCTCGCATTGACTATTAAAGGAATTAATTAAATTTTTAATATTTGAGTATTCATATTTAGAAGATTTTTCACATAATTTTTTGAAGGTATGCTTTATTTTTATTTGTAGAAGTATCCTTGTAATATTAAAATATAATTAGCTTTATAATTTATTATCATAATTAAATTTAGTTTTGTTGTAACTAAGTTTTTTTTGTAAAAATTAAAATTTATTGTTGCTGATTAAGGTATGATTTAAGCTTTTTAATTAAATAATTTCAAATTTAACTTTATAATTTATTATCATTATTAAATTTAATTTTGTTATAATTTAGGTTTTTTAAGCAGTTAAAATTTGTTTGAAAGATTAAAGTTTTCCTTTAGCAATTGAAATTTGTTTGAAAGATTAAGGTATAATTTAGGATTTTTTTATTTAAATAATATGATATTTAACTTTTTAATTTATTATTATCACGATTTAATTTTTTTGTGGTAACCAAGGTTTTTTTTTTTTTGGTAGAATTTGAAATTTGTTTGAGATATTAAGAAATGATTTAGCTTTTTTTTATTTAAAGAATAAGAATAAAATATTTAACTTTGTAATTTATTATAATGTACTTTATCATTTATTATCACAAAGAAACTTATTTATGTTGTAATTAAGGTTTTTTTGTTGTAGAAGTTGATTTAGTTTGATAAATTAAGTTATTTTAATGTTAAAATAATTTTAATTTTTTTTTATAAGCATATTTTTTATTAATACAATGGCTTCATCATTATTATCATTGTTGAGATTACAAGAGATTTATATATCATCAAAGGTATTACACGAGGTATTAAAATTTTATTAATCATATATTTAGAACATTACGAATT
This sequence comes from Adansonia rubrostipa, assembly GCA_038381775.1. Taxonomy (NCBI): domain Eukaryota; kingdom Viridiplantae; phylum Streptophyta; class Magnoliopsida; order Malvales; family Malvaceae; genus Adansonia; species Adansonia rubrostipa. Next base: position 2,387,310 of record JBBYHM010000024.1, on the reverse strand, counting down.
TAGAATGTTATAACTAATGAATTACTGACTTTTTGAACAGGAGGCCATGGAAATTTGCTTTGGAAGACCAAATCCGGATTTTACTATGCAGCTTTATTTATAACCCCTCAATATGAGTCTGAACTAATAAAATCGTTCATTGAACAATGGAGACCCGAGATACACACATTTCATCTTTCTTGCAGTGAATGTACAATCATCCTAGAAGATGTTACACTTCAATTGAGACTACCAGTTGATGGCAAGGTAGTAACAGGGAGAGCCCCTTGGAATGAGTTGATATGTGCCTTCATTATTAGGTGAGATCTCTTCAGCTAATTATTTAAAATGCTCAAGACTCAAAACAATTTGGTTGGAAAGAATTTTCGCTACACTCCCACAACATCCAAGCATACAAGATATAGAATGTGCTACTAGAGCATATATTTTATGCTTAATTGGAGGAATGTTAATACTCGATAAATCTAGCAATTGGATTCATTTAATTTATTTTTCAATTTTACGAGATTTCAGTGACGTTGGAAATTATAGTTAGCGATTAGCCCGTTTAGGATTCCTATATAAAGGAATCTATCTGGTTGCAACTAAATATATTCGTGACATAGGTGGCTGTTTATGGCTACTGCAGTCGTAGGCTTGGTATCAGATGTCATTTCTTGCACCGCAAGTTAGTGAATATCTTGTATACCCTATTGCGGTAAGGTAATAAACTTAGTACTTCATTCATATTGCATTAGTGCAGAAGCTATACTTATGTATAAATTATTAAAATTATATATATTTGAACAGATAGTGTGATTAAAAGGATTATAGGTTCACCCTAACTAAGCTCGAAAGTATCAGAGGAAAACTTGAATGCATTACCTCTGATAGGATAAATATTTTAAAGTAATTAGATTCAAGTATGTGCGTATTTAACCCAACGACTGCCGTATTGTTCAGTAATAATTTTTATGTATTTTTTATGTTTTTGTGGATGCCTTATCTTTCTAATGAGATAACAACATGCCTATGAAAGCCTACAAAAATAACCACATCTAGCATGCAAATACGGCATTGATATGCTTTTAAGTTGTGGAGTGGCACCAGGCGAACAAGGTCCTATGCCTATTTGGGATGCGACAACCAATCCCCCAAATATCAATGAACCTTGACAAAGTTCACAAAATTGACATACATGGTAATCATGTAGAAAACTAGGCTGAAAACATAGAAAATAGATCTAGTTATGGGAAAAACGTTTTATACTAATTGCTTCTGGTTGTGAAATTATGAACAACAATTTCACATTATAAGATGAATACATCAGATGGTTCTATGGAAAAAATTGATCTTTTATTTTTTTATCATCGAGAGTTAGTCGGAGGACGAGACAACTTACTTTGATAGATGTTCACAATGCTAATGAACCTATGATGTTATTTAGTCATCTCGAATCAGAACATGATCTTGGATTATCATCCAATTTTTTTAGTCACATTAGGGATGATGATGAGGATAGGTGTTATTGACCGTAACCACCAACAAGTAGGTTAAATGCCAACCTCTTGATGTGGACCTCAGGTCCAGCATATCTATCAGGAATGTGGCAATTTGGTATCCCAATTTCAGGTTGTGGTAGTATCAGTACATATCCTATTTATGGTGCGGCAGGTGCTGGCCCCTATAGTAGTTGGAATCCATTCATAGGTATACCGGATATAGGTATGTGTGTAAGTGGTGGATTTCCAAATTTAGATATAGATGAATCCACTCAGGAAGAAGCATTGACGGTAACAATAAAAGGCCAATGATGTCAAACTTTGAGCACTTATAAAAATGAAACTGAAAATGTTGAATGATGAGTATTCCCATCGCCTAATAAGAGAGCTTTGCATTGTTGCTCAACACCATGCGAAAAGGCAACCATCAATAGAGTTTTACGTGAATTAATTTGTTTAATATGTACTTATATCATTTTTATCATTTGTATAATATGTATTTTTATCATTTAAAAATCTTTTGTATAATTTCTATTTTTATCATTTATGATCATTTATGTAATATGCTTTTATATCATTTTTAGTTGGTAGTTTATTTAAAAATCTATATTTAGGGATAAAATTGAACTACATATATATTAAAAAATCGATTTTTTTGGATATTCAAGTCTTGCATTGAAGGCTTTCCCTTTTGTAAGCCTTTTGTTTAAATAGGTGGTACATTCTTATATGAAAAATACAAAGAAATATTGTTGTTAGCTATTGCACAATATGGCAATCGAAACATTATACCAATTGCCTTTGCAATTGTGGATGGTGAGATAAAAGAGGCATGATTATTTTTTCACGGCAATTTGCATAGATGTGTTGTTACATAATCTGGCATCTACTTGATTTCTGATGAACATGAATCTATCAAATCTATCATTAGAAACTCAGATACTGCATGGAAACCTTCACATGCATATTCTGTGTATTGCATTTGGCATATTACTGCTAATTTCATGAGGAGGTTTACCAATAAGGACTTGTGTCGGTAAATTATTAATATGGGTATATAATCACATTTATGGTTATTTAATCTCTTATAACCTTCTCAGCTTTCATTTTTATTAACAAGTCTATAGATTAAAATATGATTTTAATAGCGTACGAGTTGAGGCAACCTTGTTTTCAGTGGTACTATAAAAATCTTCGTGCAAAAAATAAAAAATTGGCCGATTGGATTAATAGGATTTTGAGGGAAAAGTGGGCTTAATCATATGATAAGAAAAGACGCTATGAAAATATGACAACAAACCTAGCTGAATATATAAATTTAGTGTTGAAGGGAACTCATCATTTTCACATAATTGCTTTAGTCCAAGCAATGTATTTTAGGTTGGTAAAACTACTGGTTAAGATGGGGAACAAGCAGATAGCAATGATTGAGGCAGGCCACACATAGTGTGAAATAGTTACAGATGCCATGCAAGAAAACGAAGGAAAACTTTCTCCTAATTTTTTCATGGGTTTACGTGAGTAAATTAATCTTTTTTTGGTTGAAGAGTTAGAAAACCTACAAAAGAGAGTTGTGGCTTTAAACTAAAAAGTCAATCTTAATGAGAGGTGGTGTGACGTGGGAAGTCTCAAGCACAAAGTTATGCCTGTTCACATGTTGTTGCTGCTTGTGCTCATGTTCACATTGATTGCATGCTATATGTGTACAATGTTTATAAACTGAAGACTATATCCAATGTCTATCAACATGAGTTTCAACCCGTTAGGCATGAAGATTATTGGCCGGAATATAACTGCTCACAACTATGTCCTAATCTAGAAATACGGAGAGATCTACAATGTTGACCAAAATCAAGTCATTTTCATAATGAAATGGACCTTAGGGAGAGAAACCAACCAAAGTGTTGCAGACTATATAAGAATGAGGGCCATAGGTGTAACAAATGTCTTTAGAAATCTGACGCCTTAAGAGAGAGTTCACATCAATGATAATGCTAGGAAATGATATGTTAATGTAGAATTTAATACTTATATGTAAATCATAGTTGTTTAAATATTTATATTCAATTTTCAAATGTTGGTATATTCCAATATCCCTACTGAATGTAACACACTCACATAACGTACCCTAAACCCGAATGACCCTAAACCATCAACATAAATCATTACCATCATATTAAAAGTTGAAAGTTCATAATGTTTATTCAAATAAAGGCCTAAGATTACATTACATTTAACCATAATTAATCAAAAACTAAGAAACAGATAATCCAAGAAATACACACCCCAGCAAGATACAAATCATTTTTCTCTTAAAATAATTTGCATTTTCCATTGCCAAGATTATTTGCTTCTGCATTGATTTCATTTCTCACTCTAGTTGTAACCTTAAACCTTCTTAATCACTTTACATTTTCAAGCTTTAATTCTCTCTGCTCAAATCATCATTCTCTTTTTTCAACTCATAGATCAAATATCCGGCCCTCTCTATTAGTTGCTCATCATGCCACCAAAAAAATCCATAATCATGAACCTTGTAATTAGGACAACTATAGAACCTTCTTGCAATATTTAACTTTTTCCACGTTGTCCACCTAGGGCATTTTACTCCACAATAACAAAATATTGCTTCTCCCTCATAGTCCCACGATACAGATGTATGCATATTACTCCAACTAGATTCAAACGATGAAGACGATGATGATGCCATTTGGAATAAAAACTAAATATACAAAGAAAAAATAATTATAAAAATACTAAAACTATAAAAAAATTTAAAAAATTATCTAAAGTATTTTAAGCTCAAAAAGCTCATTAGATAGAAGAGGTTTAGGAGAAAGGTCCTAATATAGAAAAGGTTCTCCCAAACCCCCTCCCATATGGTTTAAGTCAGGAAAAGAAGAGGAGTTAGGAACTCACCCCACACTGCCATTCTAGCCTACTATATGGGTGAGTTCTTAACATGAAAAAAAAAAAAACACATCCCAAAATGGCACATTTTGAGAAATAAAAAAATTATTATTTAAATAAAAAAGCCATGTACACACACCAAATTTACCTTTAGATCCATTCGATGGAATCCAAATGGACTTTGAGTAAAAATTTTAAATTTGAAAAATACATTTAATTAAGAATAATACTTGTTTAAAAAATATATATTACATTTTAGGCATAACATTTAATGTTCAAGTTTCATCTGACCCAATAATTATGTATATATTATATTCATATATTAGTTAATATTAATAATATATTAAATTATTTTTGATAATATTAATATTAAAAAAAATTAGGAAGAATCCATCTAAACCACATTTTTCATTTAAAAAAATAAAGAATTGTTTCTTGAGGAGTTTGGATATTTTGAGATTTTTTTCCATAAAATATTGATTTTTAATTTTTAATTTTTTTTTTTATAAAATTAAACGAACCTAAGCATGTATAGACATATAACAAAACTCATACTTCAAATCAAACCGTATCTAATGTGAAGTTGAGTTGAGTAGGCCAGGGCCAAGTCTTCCATTTGACTCATTCCATTCTTCGTTCTTCATCGATTCGTTGCAGGTGGGTCTTTGAGTTTGACTTGTTCTCTACACAATTCCCTTCAATACTATCAACATACCTCTTACTACTACCAATTAAATTTGTTTTAGGATGCCTGGCTAAATCTCTATACGACTCTTCAAGACTCGTGCACCGACCTTCACTCCCAATCCGCTGCCGCAAGTTCAGCTAGCGAATGTGAAACCCCAACTGGCACTCAACTGTTGGCACGCGTTTATGACCGCTTATTCGCACGAGTACTGCGATTGTAGAATTCTTGATTCACACAGTAATTCAAAGTTCCCACTGCCAACGGGGCAAAGCAGACGACGGTAAAACAATTCTCTATCTAATCATCAACCGTTTGCACGCGTTTATGACCGCGCATTCACATAAATACTTCCAATTGTAGAATTTTTGATTCACACAATAATTCAAACAGATGGTGTTGCCGCGGCCAACGGCGAGCAGATCAGACCATGGTCAAACAATAATCAAATTTGATATGGATGTTAAAGTCAAATAAACTTATAAACCATCCCCAAAATACAACTAACTGTACAAATGCCCTACCTTATCCATCTGTCGGCCATGGCAGTCAAGCTAGATGCAACTACTCCCGCTACCCCAGGTCAGCTACGCTACCCATCCTTGCCTCAACTTTCTGACAAATGAGCAAACACTAACGTTTTCCCCCCAAATTGTGGGGAACGCGTACAGTTATTTTACAGTACATTCTCTACAAGGCTCTAGTCTAGGGCTAGGGCAACTACTTGGACGTTTATTTCTGTGTTTACATAGTCAGATGGCCATCATCTTGAGCGCTCTTGTTAGGTTCTTTCTCAGCACTTGAAACAGCACCACTTGTTTTCCCACTTCTACGTAGGAAGACTGCTATGGAGGTTCAACTCCCTACTACACTTGCTTGGAACTTGATTTCCCAACTTTATGCTTCCACTTACTCTGCATTTGATAAAAGAAAAGATCAGATCAAATTAAAATATAGGAAAAACATGAAGCTTCACTAAACACATTGTTAGATGTAAATTACAAGGGGCTCATCATCAGAAATCCCAGAATCTGCAACATCTGGAGCCAATGAAGATCCTTTCCATGATTTCTTCAAGTTGGGAGATTTAATATGCTCACTTTCTTGAGCCTCTTTGGGCTCTGATTCAGTTGCTTTACTAGCAGGTTCACGTGAGTCTTCACTTAATTCATCAGCTGCTTTCTCTTCCTCATCCACCTTTTCAGCATTTTCTGAAATGCTATCGACATCTTCAGAAACACTTCCTTCAGCATCAGATTTAACTTCATCGGACTCCTCAGCACGATTTGGGCTTCCCTTTGTATCTTCTGAACATCTATCCTGGGAAACAGAAGCCACTTCCTTACCAGGTTCTTCCCTATCCACTAGGCTCTCATCTACCATTTCGGTGTCTGCTCCTTCAGATTCATCTGCAAAAAAGGAGAGCAATATACATTAAAGACAAGAAACCGATTCATCTTGCATGTTATCACAAGCTTTCATCCAAAAAAGATGTTCAAAGTGCAACATTCGATCTAAATGACATTAAATCGGGTTACTACAGTTCATGAGCTGATACAGAAAATGCTAAAGCATGCTAACATTATAGTGCAATGCACATTCTGCAGAAATTAAAACAGCGTACAGAATAGTTACAAAAATCAATGCACAATACCTGATTTCATCTTAGGAATTTTATTTGCAGCAGTGGACTTAGATTCTGACACATCTGCCTTCTCTTCATCGTCAGCTTTAGTGAAATTACTTTTCAACATGCTCTTTTGAGCATGCTTCAAGTTTTTCTTTGGAGTTCTTTTCCCCTTAAGTCTGCAAATCAAATATCAATTAAATTGACAATCCAATTAAAGGTGAAAAGCTTCATATAGTACAGCAATTACTCACGTCTTTACTGAACTCTTATTCTGACGTGAACCACCTGGGCTCTTACTTTTCTGGCCAGGAGACCTGTAAATTGTAAAACAATCAAGTAAAGAAGCGAAATGAGAGTTAATTACAAAACAAGAAAACAAGTCATCCTTAAAAAATAAATGCCATAAGCTGAAAGTGATGTCGCAATTAAGTTAGACAAGAGTTCAAAGTGATGTCGCAATTAAGTTAGACAAGAGTTCACTCTATGTATGACTAGCTTTTTCTTTTTTTTGGGTGACACGTGGATATGAAACACAGAATTACACAGCAAAGTGAGATTCACAACAGAGTTATCTAAAAACTGCATTATTTGATAGCACATACGCTTCCTTCAGAGGGCTCTTGTTGACTTTCAATGAATTTGCCTTCTGCAAAAAGTGCAAGAGAAAGAGATATAGAGTGAGCTCAAACGAAAATTAAAATGATTTTAGCCTGAGAGTAAATGCAAGACGTGAGGTCTTAACCTTTCCAGGCTTGCGGCCTGTGCCAATTAGCTCCCAGCGCTCTCTTTCCAGACGAAGTACTTCCACATCTCCATCGTCGTATAATACCTGATAAGAAAAATAGAGAATATATAATTAATAGTTACTTCCGTGTGGCCCAAATGTTCACATATGCATTCATGGAGGATAGAAAGTGTAGCTTACCACATGCTTCCTTTTTATAGGGTCATAAGACTTGACTGTACCTTCATAAAACCTGTCGTTTCCAGCAGTAGGATACAATCAGTCGAGAACATTCATAATTGGATCTTTTCTTATTTTGAGAAATATACTTTCTTCAAACAAAATTAAGACCTTAGCAGGTTCATAATAACATCTGTAATGTTCAAACAAGAGGGAAAGAAAGCCTATATTGCTCTACAAGCACAAAGTCATGAGGACTGATGTTATGCAAAAACTATTGCGCCTGTTCAAATAGGATAATGCTAACATGTATAACAATGTGGACTGCAGTTGAATGGAACAAGAAACTTTACAGAGTAGAACAAGCACACATGTAATTAATACTCACACGGAAACTGTCAAGTTGACCAGATAAGCAAAATGGTTAAAATAAAGTACTAGACATAAAATTAAAACCTTAAGCTGCTATAAGACCAGAAAACTATTTCGAAAATTTTGGCTCTCAGTAAAAGAATAAAAAGAGGAGGAATTTGCAAATCTAAAGAGCGTATTGGATCTACCAAAGCACAAACTATTTTTCAGAATTTCAACCGTAACCAAATGAAGCCTTGTATGAATTCTCAAACACATGAATGCAGCATAAGTAACGTGTGAATTACAATGGAGACAAGACTGACAATCAATCTATTTCACAGACAGTAATACTTTTCCACTGCTGCAAAGCGCAGCAAAAGTTTTGGGGACTCACTGCTTATCCAGGGGCCACCACACTTTTATTCTGTAACCAATTAAGTCTTCAATATCAATTCCACCCTGAACAAAGGAAACAAAGAAGATCAAATAATGAACAGAGAGCTCAACAGTTTGAGAAAACAAAAGGATAGGAACATTGAAAAATGAAGCCAATTCTAAATGTGTTAAGAGAACACTTACAGGGCACAAATGCCACACTATAACTACAAAATGCACAAGGCAGAATAGATGGTATGCATCTCTGCCAAATCTCAACATTAGAGAGGGTGCAAGAAAAGCAGGGCGGGTGCTCGGTGCATTTCCAAATATTGTTACATGAGAAATCCTAGCAAAATTATTAAAATTGCATGCAAGTGACAGCAACACAAAAAAAGGGGGAGAATAAGCGGATTCAGGGGGGGGGGGTTCCAGCGGCAGAGTGCTGGGGGGGCTGCTCAAGGGAAACCAGCCTATAATTGCCACCTATAATTGCCACCGGGATTTATCTTTCCATCCTTAATTAGCTACGAATACCGATGGATTAGCCATTTTGTATATTTCATAAAACAGCATCAACTAGAAAGCTTCATACTGTTAATTAAAAAGATGTTAAGTGAAAACAAGGACCTTTGCCGACCCTGCAATGCTCCTCTTCTGCTTCTTGCTAGATCCAGCTGCAGATTTGGTGGTGTCTGACTTCTGCATGGAGATATAAAACAGAAATTAACAGTAAACCATGAGAACATTAAAATATATGCATCCCCAACAGCAATTTAGCCAAGTCGAAGAACAAACCTCCAGATTTTGATCATCAGCTTCATCTTCATTTGCTTCATCACTTTGACCCCATTCAGAGCCTTTGCCCTTAATTTTTGACGAGATGCTTCTTTTCTTCCGAATGCATGGCACCAAGTAGTCCGATTTATTATGGTCATTCCATTTTTGGTGTTTAAGCATTTTATCGTTTGAATCACGTACTTTATCTGTGTCCATTTCCGTAGATGGAAATAAGGAACCTTTAACTTCATGCCAGTCATCTCCTAAATCTCTTGAAGGGGCCTTGGAATCACTTCTTGAAATTTTGAAAGCACTATGAGCAGATGATGACCTCCTTCGTTTAGGCACTGGGACAGAAGCTGCAACACTGACTTTTCTCTTATTACTTTTCTGATTTTCCTGCTCCACTTTTGCTTTCTTGGTAGGAAAATGTTTATGACCATTAGTTGATTCAAACTTACTGGACATCCCTAGACTATCCAAATTGATTTCCCTCACCATTTTCAAAATATCAACATCATTTTCAGCGTCTTTTGTTTCTACTGAGAGAGATTCTTTCTTCTTAGCCCTTCCAGCCTTGGCTCCTTTAGATTTTAATTGCTTAATCATTTTTCGGAGAGGCACTTCATTTCTATCGGTTTCGCTATCTTTGAGAGGCTTCTCCTTGGCAATCTCTGTCTGAACCTAACGTATGATCAACAGAGGAGCAGAAAAATTTAGTGAACAATGTAACACTAAAATACCAAGGTAATCAATACCATACCAGTGGACATGCAGTGTTTGTTCCAGTGCTAGTACATATCAATATGGTATGTTTCGGCATACCATTTCAAAATCTTTCAAATTTTTTTCATATATATATATATATATATTAATAGCCCGTGTTCAAGATTTCTAATAAAATATATATTATAGACAAATGCAAATAAACCTTCATTATATCCATCTATATGCTTATTTGCAAATCTAGATTTTTAGAATTATAAATATTTAATATCCAAAAATTTTAAACATCCAATAAGTATAAAAATATTAGAAATATATAGTAAATGATTACAAACGGGTTCAATAGTCTAATTTAATCAACATATTTAATTCTTAAATGAAATTACGAAAAAAATAAAAATAGGCATTAGGAATAGTTTAAAAAAAAAATCTAAGAAGTGAAAAGATTGTATATATATATATATATATATATATATATATATATATACATAACATATATTGTACCGACTGGTATGGACTAGTACAGACCGGAGCAGAATAATACAAGCACTAAAACAATACAATACTGGTACCATACTAATTTTATTCAAAATTGGTATGTACCAGTCGGTACTGGCAGCACAGTGCTGATAGCCTTTCTAAATACGCCATATAGTACTGTATAGATGAATGAAAGGAAGCATATCATACCATTCCATCACATTCCAACTTTAGGGATTCAAAGTGAGACAGTGCACTCTCATCAGCTAACCATGTTTGACCTTCACCAGCCTATCAAGAACATGCAAGAGCCATAATCAACAATTTTGCACTAAAAATACAGCCCAAGTATGATGTAAATGAAGAAATATATGAATGTCACTGGCACCACATGATTGTATGGTTGAAGCATAAAATCTGTTTGCACTGGGTTCATATTATTTGACAAGTGGGTTAACTACACATAAAAATCGCTGTTATAGATATTACTTAATAAATAGCTGACATCCAGTCTCTCAAGTAATAGTTATACATGTAAAAAGTGCCACCTTTAGGCACAGTTTTTCCTATCACTGACCAATTGCAGTGAGAAAGCTTTTGATAATTTGACACTGGATATTCCAATGGAGAAGCACCAAAAATCTGATAAAATGAAAAGTCATACCTGGGAATCTTCACCTTCTTTTCTTTCATATGGTTTGTACAGGAGAGGAGGTAGAGGGACTGATTGTGTAAGACCTTGCAAATCCTCCTCCTTATAAGCCAGGCGCTTCATGACGGAAATTCCAAGGTCACAGATAGCATGTGAATTCTGAAAAAATAAATATTATTCGAATTAGCTTCTTAGTTTTAAAGGAGGGCTTTAAACTTTTCTCATCATCAGAGGCAAACTGTTAACCTATCAACTAGTTAAAGAATAGAAAAAAAAAATGGATAATGGTAGTTATTAATATAAAAATGAGCTTCTAACTGAACCTTAGATTTTTTTGCATCAACAACATCTTCGGAGAGCTTGATACTCTTAAAGATAGAGAATATCACAGAAATACTCTCCTTCTCCTTGTTGGCACCACCTTCTGACTTGGCATCTTCATCTTTATTCACCAACATAGAAATAGTCAAGTACAGTTGCCTGAAAAATACAGAATAGACAACAGTTCAATGACTAAAAACATTCTCAATAAATACAAATTATCAAGTAATTATTTCTACCTATCGCGAAAATCCAATCATTTATAATAGTAAATCCCATCATTACAAAATCTAATATTAGATTGCAGAGATGAAAAGCAATAGCATACCGAAGGCTGCTGAAAAACAGTAGCAACTGGCAAGAAATAAAATTTATTGTTGTGGGATCACAGCACCAGGCAATACGAAAGTCACCTAATCCATCATAATATAAATCTAAAAAGTTCATAAACTCTTATTTTTAAACTTTTTAGTTTATTTCAAATGTCTATAACCACAGTCAGTTAAATTTGAGGTTTTCTGTGACCTTGTTTTCAGGTTGGGTCTCATAACCTCTTGCTAACTGGCTTCGCATAGGATCTCTTAGCATGGTAAAGATCTCAAGTTGTTAGTAATCCATTGGTTCTAAGTCAAATGCTATAGTTGAAGAGGCCTCTTTTCAACACAAGGTCCAATAAACCCCCGAAAATACCCAAGGGGAGATAACATTGCATAACAATCGAAATTATATCTCAAATATATATTGAAGACAGATTAAAGGAAATGCATATACCGGTATATTAATTCAAATGCTTTGACATCCTTGCATTCATCTATGCTGGGACACGAATGATGAGCAAGAGCATGGACCAAATAAGGCAGGATGTATTCGGGATATGATGTCAAGGAATTTGTATCAGATTGTATAGCAACCTGCCGAACTTTTGCCTGCTGATACATTTGAAAGATGTCTGCTAAATTCTGTTTTTCCTGCCATTGCACGCACAACAGAAAATAACAGCAAAATTCACAAATCTTGCCATAATGGAACAACAAAATAAGCTGGAGACAAAACTACACTAAAAAAATTAAGTTCAGCATGAAAACCTCATCAAACTGAAGTGGTTGGGATCCAGGTATGTTAAACAAGAAAGCACAAGCATATTTCACATCCAAGAGCCGGTCCTTTATATATTGATGAACTTTGCTGAGGAATAGTTTCCTAGCCTGAGAGAAAGAGATCTAGAAAGCCAGAAAAGAACATAAGAGAGAACGCAATGCGGACAAGAGAAGTTACAGAAAACAAAATGAATGATATATATTTCATAAATGACTTCACCTCTGGGGTCCTCAAGGTTAAATAGAAGACATCAAGAGGAATCTTATGATCCCAGTTCCGGGCCAGACGAAGAACTGCCTTGGCTGCAGCAAGCCTTAAATGAGCCTTATCAACTAAACTGCAAGATGGTAAAAACTCGTGCATGAAATTTGAGCTTCAACAAGCAACATATTCCAACCAATTGAACAAAACCAAAACAGATATTCAACAATCACACAGAATAGTAGTAAGTAAAAAGAAAAAGAGCAAGCGAGAAACCTTCCGATGTCAGCTATAGTACCTTGATTCTATATCTTCAGATATTTCACCAAAAGAAAGTATGTTTCTTAGGAGTCCTAGAAGATCATCGATGGCGGGACGAAGATGAGCATCTTTAACAGGCAAGTAGCTTTTGACCAATGTCTTTATCCCAAATATCTGAGGCAAAGTTATGAAAGCTCCATCACAAAAAAAGTTTATAAACACAAAAAGCCTTGAAAATCAAAAACTGAAACCTGGACTCCATGACCCGTAAGGTGATGATGATGGTAATAATAATAATAAAATTGCTTTTATCTTAAATGAAAAATATATATATATATATAAATTACAATAATCCACAACCTTCAGCATACAAAGTTCGCTTTTGTCATCCCAACATCCTTTTCCACTGCCATCTGCTTTCTGAAGCAATGAAGAAGGTTTATGCATGAAAATTAATAAATGTACCACAAATTAGAAAAAAATTGAAGAATGCAATGCTTCTTACATGACTTACATTACTGCATCCCAAAATTTTGCTTCTAATAAATTCTTCAATTTCACCCTCTCTAGTTTCAAAAACAGGCATAGCAGTCTGAGCTATACATCCCAACGACTGAAGTACCGCTGGCAAATGTGTCTTCTCGTCCAGCATGTCCACAAGCCTCTGCAAATTGAGTAAAGAAACTCAAGCTTAGGCAAATATATCAACAAAATACTATTTATACATTTTTTGTTTTTTTGAGAACTCACACATTTTGAATATATAACTAACAAGTATGAAGTATTTGTGTAACCTTATATAAAACAGAGAGGGACTTGAGCCCATCATCCTTTGTTATTGCTGCCAGTGCATGAACTGCATACTTGGCTTGTCTTCGATTACCTTCTAAACAAAGCCTCTCCAATATGAGATCAATAGAACTGCAAACAACCATTAGGAAGATGGTAAGAATACGTAAAGAACTAGCTCTAACAAGTCAAGCATTCCAAAGTTGCACCTTGATGACACTGCAAGTTGTTCTCGGATGGTACTACCAGCCTTAGCCAAAACATGCAAAATGCCTTCTTTTATTATTTCATTGTCATCTTTCAGAAAATTAATCAGTTCTTCTTCAGCTCCACCCAGAAGCAACGGACAAAAGCGTGCAAGAATCTGAAAAGCAGCTAAAAGACATTTAAAACCATAACTTGAAAATGTTTCTAAGAGAAAAAAGAACATAAACAACTTTATAGGACCCATTATTGAAGACACTAAAATTGCAAACTCCGCAAACTGGAGCATAGGAAAAGAAAGACACTCACAAGAGCAAAGACCACACAAACATGCACAAGTGGACTTGCTCACACCCAGAAAAACGAGTTTCATAGAGATGCCAATTATTACCACAAGTATATTCATGCAAGATTGAATGCAAAGCGTATTTCCAGTAGATTTGTGTACAGTAGCCTCCAGAAGAATTTCTTTCACATGCTCCTTGCTAAAAAGTAGATAAGAACACTTCAGAGTGAGCGTACTCAGAAAATCATAGAGTCGGTGCCCCTCAGCAAGTATTTTAAGCAAATCATCCTGCAAATTATGAAAATATATCACGGATAAATGGTAGGATGAATAAAAAATTACACAGTAAAAAATTAGATTCCATGGGTCAAACTACTCATCATAATTCATTTTTCCCCCAAAATCAAAGAGAAGTTCCCCAACAAGCTACACTGCTGACAAGAACATAAACCTCAAGGTAGGCTACAAGAAAGGGCAGTCACCACTATATGGTGGCAGCAAAAGTTGCATAAGGTTGAATTCATCTTAAAGTACCAATTAAGTAATTGCCAAAGATACAGGTAGGATAAAAGCTACCTCTAAACCACAATATTAGAACTAAGAGGCCAAGGACAATGTTTTACTTAAAAGCTTCACCAGAGGTAGTGACAAAAGCAAAAAAATTATTTTTTTCTTGCTTTTTTCTTTTAAAAAAAAAATTTTGCATCAGTAACCATGGTTGATATAACAATTTTTGACTACTCAAATTAAGGAGACTGGCAAACTGAAGATGCACCAAAGGATGGTAAAGAAGTTGTCAATTAGTGATGGTGGCAATTATGGCACCAGAAGGATATTGAGGGCCATAACACAGAAGTTGTCAATTAGTGATGATAACACAGAAGTAACCATGGTTGACATAACCTTTTCTGACTAGTCACATTAAGGAGACCAGCAAACTGAAGATGCACCAAAGGAATGTAACAGAAGTTGTCAATTAGTGATGGTGGCAATTACGGCACCAGAAGGATATTGGTGGCCATAACACAGCAGCATCAGATTTTGCCACTCCAGGAATAACGGCAGTCTTCGCATAAGCAACAATGATGCTAAATTGATAGTCAAAAAAAGCTGATACAGACACTAGAGCAGCAAAAGCAGCAGAGGTGAAGTACTAAGTTTCCTTTCAAATTTGTTAGTTAAGACTTCATAGGTAGAGAATCTTACAAACTTTTCTAGTTACCTTTTAATATCTAAGGTCCAATTTTCCATAAGTGGGTTTGGCATGATACATCATGCCTAATTAAATGGGTTCAAAATCCAAAGACATTCTCTGCAATGTACCGTTTAATTTGCATTTGTCAGTCTCTTACAACCTACCCGGCCACTTGAAGCTTGATGAAAGCTGGTATTTGGATCCAGTAGACGCATTAAAATCTTCCAAATGTTAGCATCTTTCAACTGATCAAGAATCTGAAAACTCTCTTCAGCCTTCGCAGGATCAGAAAAAGACCGGGACATGTGTTGGAAGCCAAATAAAACTTTCTTTTGTATTTCAGGAGCATAAACTTTCTTTTTTATGTCAGACGAATCGCTATCCTGCATTGGAATAAGAACCAGTTATTTCAATTTGAAAGTTCACAGAAGTTTAACTTCTGCTCCTTAGGATACTATTTCATCATTCAAAACTTCAAACCTGATGCATCTGCCTTAGAGAGAGATACCTCTGCATCTCTTGCTGTAACCTGCAATCCAACAGGAAATCCCCCGAAAAACAATTTACAATCCATTAAATAAACATCCGAAAGGTAAAGTTACTCAAAATCCATATGGGAAAGCATTTAAAATGTACCTTTGCTTCTGCTCCAGCATCCTCTCAAGTGCCTTAATCTCAATTTTGTCAAACCCTGAGAAAACTCTTATCCAACATTTAACTTTATCTCTGATTGAGAATTCAGTAGGAAAGAGGGATCCACATAAAACGGATTCAATCGTATCCGACCTGCAGAGCAGATCTACATGTTACAAATGCTATGATTATGCAAGACATATGCACAACAAAGTGTTGTATCAGAAAACACAGCCAATCTTATACTTTGCATTTGCGTAATAGGAAAAATGTTTTGACCACGGTACTAATAAAAATTATTAACAGATTACTAATTCATCTAATAACTACTTGCAAGCATGACCCGGGAAAGAAAAATAAATAATCATCAGAAGGCAATTTATAAAAACAGGATTTTGAATTTCTTTTTCATGGCCTTGATTTAAGATATTATGTAGAAAAGATTAATGACGAGTTGAAAATATTGTATCCCTTCAAATCTAAGCTTATATAATCTCTTCTTACATCTACCACTCTTTCCTAATAAAAGAAGTAAACGTATCGACTAAATAGCCCCTAAACTTTGAATAATAAGGAAAAACAAAGATAGATACTGAAATATAATTCAAACAAGAGCAAAATTAAACCTTGCTTGCAAGTATCTAAAATGACTTGCCTAAAATCTTTGTCATAAAAACACCTAAAAATCTTCCCAGGTATCCAATCGAATTCATTGTGATTGATTGAGCCATCACAGCAGCTAGCACAATATACTCTGAATATCTCAGCCAGCCTTTCCATAGTATATTTTTTAACAAGCAGCTGTAAATTCCAAATAAAAGAAAAAATTAAATGCCATAAATAATGATCACTGTTTACAGAAGGGATAGCAAAAGCAGTCAAAGATGCACAGGAAAAATGAACATACAGATTTGTCCCGAAGACGCTCTGCAACTAGTTTTACAGTCTCAACAGGAACAGAAACAAGCGAATGACAAGCAACATCACCAATTACAGCCACAACTTGCTTTCGAACATTTTCATCATAGTCTAACAGCCGATCAGAGAGGGCAGCTAGAAAATGTAGAACAAGATCAAAATTAGCAAATTAACACTACATATATATATATGTCACTCTGTGTGTGTGTGTGTGTAAAAGATACTCACAGATAATTTGAGGAGCCTCAGGTCTCAAGGGATTAGACAACAGACAGCTCTTAGTATGTTCAAGGACAGACATTCGAACATCAACAACTCTATCAGTCAACCTTTTCAAAAATTCTGAGAATATTGGTTGAAATACTTCACAAATGGTAGAGCCTGGCAGAGCAAAGAGGGATCCAACCAATCTCACAGCTCTCAAACGAGTGTCTAATTGATCAGTCTGCGGTTATCGGAACTTATACACCTCAGAAATTTTTCATCAACTGCAATCATCTTTTAACTCATCTTCCCAACATAAAAACTAAAACAATGACAAGTCCATAAGAGGGGGGGGGAACAAAGCCCTAATTACTGCAAAGACTGAACCTAAACTCTCCAGAACTACATCTTTTCATCCTCAAAGAGATTATAAGAATTATAATAGACTACACAAAAAAAAATTCTCAAAAAATCAAAGAAATATGCCTTCACATGGAGAAAAAAATCTAAACAAGTGCTCAGTAGAGATGAAAAAAGAATGTTAAGATGTTCATACCAACAGCTCTCCTGTGAGGTATGGGACAACTCCTGATAGTATCTGAGGAGCACAACAATAAATGTCATAGATAACTTCATGATAGTCAATTTCACTATTTACGAATTGATTATCTCCAGACATGACTGATATAAGAAACTGTTTTATGCCAGCTTCAAGTTGTCCAGAACACTTCTCTATGACATTCATAGCAAGTCTCCTTGCTGCTGGAGTAACATCCTGAGATTATAGATTCCAGAAATAAATTCCCTTCCAATTAAGAATCATAACTTCTAAGGAATATATAAAGGCAGCCACATAATTTGTAAGCAATATGCGGATAGCAAACACAAAATTCTTACACTTTTATTACGACCTAATGCAGACAATATAACAAGTAAAAGATCATCTTGAACATCTTCACTCTCTTCTAACACAACGATCATGATTGTTTGCATAGATGATAAAACACTTTCTGGATGATCATCCCTGCAATATGTAGTAAATATCAGTCTTTCAGTCCATTATAATTCATAATATAAAGGAAAAAATCTATAAACAGCCTGCAGATTCTTACTGTAAAACAATTTAAAGGGAGATGAAACTTTCACACACCAACCCAACCACAAAACAGACACGAATGTATGCATATCTTGTCCATCGCACTGAACCAGAATACTAAGAACAATATCAAATTGTACCATACAGACATTTCAAATTTCCACAATTCAACATTAATGAAAGCATTCATGTTACATGCAACACAAATTTTTTGGTAAATCAAAGTAATGAGAAAAGGGTACTGAACATTTCATTAACCAGATCATAACTTTCAACATCCAATATCACGAGACAAGCACTTCCCTCAAAACAGTAATTAAATAAATACCGGAATAAAACACACCTGACAACAGCAAAAAATGTATTGAACATTTCATTAACCAAATCATCACATTCAAGATCCAACATCACTACACATGATCTATATTTCGCAAGAGTCTCCAAAATTGCGACTCTCCTTCCAAATGATGGACCACTGGTATCGCTCAATCCATTGAAAGTGCTAACAATCAAGTTAAAAATATCCTGAAAGCACGTATGTATCAATCACCAGAAGTTCAGTTCAAATTTTATTAGTTTATAAGAAAATCAAAACCAGAAACAGTTAATCTTCATGAAAGAAAAGTACCTTTAGAACATCATCACTATAAGGCGCTTCAGGTGCAGTTATCCGAGTTATCTCACAAATACAGGTTGCAACTAGAAGTTTGGCATCCTTATCTTGATGCTTCAGCAATTCTGGTTTGACAATTGCATTAAGCAAAGGCTGCATTGATTCCATTATTGATGTTGGTGGAGACTGATCAATCTCAGAAAGACATGTAGCAGCTTGCTGCAGATCAGAGGAAAAAAATATTCACGATATATACTAAATAATTAAATTAAACACCAGCTGGCTTTGATAAACATAAAATACATGAATTCACCAGTTCAAGCATCTAACAAAATGTACAAGCATTATGAAACATTACACATTACCACGCACCCATTTGTCTTGGCACATAGGTCCAAAGCCAGATAACATGATAAACAATGACACGTGAAATATCAATAAAAAGAGGCAAAGCATGAAAGAAGACATAGAAAAACAGCGTTACAACCACAAGAATTATCAAACGATGCTGCTGTCAAAGTCATGCCTTTAAAACAGTTTTGGAAAAACAAAATGCACAATCCATTATTTGAACAAACTCAAGCATGAAAACATC
>JBBYHM010000024.1:2341053-2360484 GCA_038381775.1 Adansonia rubrostipa | reverse complement strand
TTATTATTATTATTATTATTATTATTATACATTTATACTTTTCTCCAAACATTTCCATCAAAAAGAAATCAGGTTTTTCTAAGGCATCAAGAAGAAAATACTCGAAAAGTCAAAGCAAAAGAAAGTTAAAGAACCCAAGATACATATCACCTACAGTAATTATACTATAATTAACCAAGCAGCATTCAATATTATGTAGGATCTATAAAAAATTACGTGGAACTCACACTTGTGGTGGACCCTAACATAATTTTTAATTGTTATTGGATAATTGTAGCATTGTAGTAAACAAAATTGCAAGTGAAATGTTCCCAAGAGAACGTTAGCGCAAAAGAAAGATAATGTTAGCGTAGGTTACCAAAACAAATAACACTAGCACTAAGATGCACCAAATTATTAGCTTTCTTGAGTAATTTTAGTATTTCAATTTCAACATTAGTAAAGAAATATGTACCTAACCTAATCTAATCCAATCAGTAGCGTAAGGATATTCCTTCTTTTTTTGACGAATGGATGGATGTGTCGATGGATACTCCATACTCTCACCGGATAGTATAATATTATATTAGTATATTGTGTGTGTCTATACATATATATATATATATATATATATATATATATATATATATATCAGCACTTGCTTACATACATGCGACATACATGAAATAAAGTCGATAGTTTTTAACTCAAAATAAGGTCATGTAGTGGAAAGTGGAGTAACATACATACATACATACATACATACCCAGAAGGCTCTCGTCGGTGCTCCGACCTAAGCGGCCCCTCTCCTCCTCCACCCCCGGTACCCATCGCGTCACCAACCTCTGCTTTAATAGGAGGTGGCAAGTACTCAAGTGAATCTCCGTTTACCGCACACACCTCATCACCCACAAGTTCAACCGCCTCCGCGAACTCCGAGGGATCCCCTGCCTGTGAGCTCGCGGGGGATGACCTCCCGTTGTACCTTATAGGACGCAGCTTTTGCGGCGGCAGATTTTGACGGTGATCCCCCATCATCAATGAGTCCTCCGCTGGTTCAATCATAGCCGCTAAATCAGGGAATGGCGACACGTGTTGAGGGAACGCTTCCCGGCCACCGGTGAAAAGCTCCATCTACTACTCTTCACGGTAAAAAGCGACCGAAATTACTACTAGTAAAAATAATTCAAATATATATATATATATATATATTTTAAAAAAAGGTTGCGGCAGTGGAACGAGGGTTTTGGGTTTGAATACGGGTGAAATGCGATTAGTAAATCAAAAGTAAAAAAGGGTAAAAGGTTAGACTTGGGCCTGCCGAAATTACGGCTTTTACCGATTATTTGTAATAATTACGGATTTATCCTCAGCTTACGTGTAAGCCACTCTCATGCTCTCAGCTTCCCTTCCTCTTCCAGGAAAAAAAAATTGAAATTCCCATATTCATTAGTTGATTAATTTTGATTTCTTCCATTGATTAGTCAGAAATTCCTTGTCGTCGTCGTCAATGGCGTCGTCTTTGGTGAATTTAAAAAATTAGAAACGACCCACAACGTGATGCTTTTCCATGGCCCTATTCGGCAGCGTGCTTTACTTTACTAGTATTAAACCGAAACAACGTTGCTATGCCTGTTATTGCTAGTATTTTATTTGATTATATTATTACTAAAATGCTATGATATAAGCATAAATAACTGAATCAAAGATGTTGAGAAGGCCCGCAGCATTGCTTGGTTTTTCTGTCAAAGCCAGCAATCTGTGGTCTTTGTTGGGATTTCGATTTCCCCCATACTTGGCTTCCCGCACTGCAGTTCACCTGCCTTCACCTTCCACAGGTACGTATCTAGAATGAAAATTCACTTTATTAAGTTTTGAAAGAATTAAGTCTATTGGAGGCTAAAGATTATTATAGGAATCGATTAAATTAAGTCTTAGGTTTATAACCAGTTGCCAAAAATTTGACCAATTACTTGTCTAATTTAGAATTGCATCTAAATGGGTGCTATGTTTATGGATTTGGAATATGTTTAACTTGTTGCAGCTGGGTATAAAACCAGAACCGGTTTCAAAGTCATGTCGGCATCAGTGAATTCAACGCTTGTAAATGTAAAAGATGAACAAGTATTTCAAGACTTTAAACTGCTTAATGCGGTCAATGATAGGTATGGAGGAGTAATTGTTGAAGTGAAAGAGCCTATGGATTCTGCCCTCTTTGCTTCAATTCTTAGAGCTTCAATAGCACAGTGGCGGCTCCAGGTTTTCTTCTTACCCTCTCGTTCTCTCAATCTTTTTCATATTTCATAGTCATACTACCATGTTTGAATCTTCTGCTGCAGTCCACCGCCCACACAAAATTGTCTGCAATAGCACTTACATCATGCCTTTCTTTGTGCTATTACAACTATTCTTTGTCATTGATAGCGTCCTTGGTCCTTCATCCTTCTTGTCAGGTCTACTTCGCTTGCTTATAATTAAATAAGAAACTCGACTTGTTACCTCCTTCTATTTTACTTTCTGATTTATGCTTTCTACAAAATTACTCGTGGTTTACAGCCAGTGTACATCATTCTACAACTTGAAAGTTTCTGCTCTCTAGGAATACTGTTCTCTGTTTTCTCTTGAATCACGTAAGAACATGTTTTGCAGGGTAAAAAGGGTGTGTGGATCAAATTGCCTATACAGCACGTCAATCTTGTTGAAGCTGCTGTCAAGGTGGTTTATTGTCATTTAGAACCTAATCGAGCTGATTTGTAGAAAGCATTTTTATTCATTTGTATTCATGTTGTTGCGTTTAATCTAATTATCAATATATTAGAACCGAACCGATCGAGTGCTTACCCCCACTAACTTGGTAGATGCCACTTTTATAATTTCTTTCATTCATCACTCAAATATCTTTTGTTCATACTCTATTGCTGCACAGGAAGGATTTTGGTATCACCATGCTGAGCCAACTTATTTGATGCTAGCTTATTGGATTCCTGAAGGTACACATACTCTTCCAGCAAATGCTTCACACCGAGTGGGCATTGGGGCATTTGTCATGAACGAAAAGAGAGAGGTATTTCCCAAGTTCCATATCGCCTGTTATTTTAACAGTGGCTTCTATCAATAGCCAATTTGCATAAGGTATTTCATTATGGCTTTTTTTTTAGGATAATTATTGTGGCTAATTTTTAATTGTATTCATTTCTACCAGAATAAAAGCTCCCCTACAATATAACGTAGTTTTGATTGCACAATACTTTTGGATGCCAGGGATTTTCATTTAACGGTTCACTGGGTATACCAACAGTGTGCTATGGAAGGGAAAAAGAGTTAAGATACCATTAACTTATTGAAGGAGTATGCTCCAGAATTGTGCAAATCTCTCCTTAAAAACAATAATAATAATAACAAACTCTTCTTTCATACTTTAATATGCATTGGTGGTTCAGTATTTAATTACTGTATAGATGGCAACAAATTATGCATGGATATACAATTTGTACGACTATAATATTGTTCGTATAGTTCAAATCTTACATTTTGCGTTATTCTTGATTCAAGGATCTTCGTACTTCCTCAACTCCTTTAGCAGTATTTTAGCTTTTCCACTCGGTATACTGCATCTTCTGCACATTTCTGACCTAAAGATTTGTCACTAGGCTGAATATCCACAATTTTAGATGTGGATCGTATAAGGATCAGGATGATCCCCTTGTCCTTTCATGTTGAAGATGGTTTTATATATGATCAAACCAGCCTGCAATTTTCCCTGCATGATATATGTTGAAGAAGTGGAAAGCCACCCTAGCCTCTCCTTGGCAGTTGACACGTCTAGTCTCTCAAATGTCTGGAATTAAACCCTCCCCCTCTTTTTCTATACTATTTATTGCCATCTTCAATATTTAACTAATTTTAGCACTGTAACTGCTACTAATTCTTTTTTGACTGCTTGCTCACTCGTTCATTCTCTCTCTTTCTCTCTGATATGTGCTTATAAAGAAAAAGCTGTATTATACATACTTTTGTTGGACTTGAATCACAGTTATTATTCTCAAATTGTTGGGTTTGCGTTTAGGTTTTAGTGGTTCAAGAGAACACTGGACGGTTTCGGGGTACAGGTGTATGGAAGTTCCCTACAGGAGTTGTGAATGAGGTATGTGTATCAGGGGATTCTAGATATAATACCATGGCATGTATTTTCCCTTCATGATCTATATTATCTCCAGGGAGAAGATATCTGCTCAGCTGCAGTTAGAGAAGTTAAAGAAGAGACAGCAGTGAGTAACAGTTATTCAATTTACGTAGACATATATGACAAGTTATTGCACCTTACCAATCTGATAAGTGTACTATGTTTATAAATGATGCGAGCATCTTTGGTCTTTGCTGACTCAGGTTGATACAAAATTTATTGAAGTACTAGCATTCAGGTATGAAATCTGTGTAAGCATTGCTACTTAAAACCGAAGCACAAGTATGTGGTCTTCCAGTTTAGGTTGAAATTTACCTTTCTAAATTATACTCGGGTAGTTTCTCCTTGTATGACATGAATCATTCAGCA
Organism: Adansonia rubrostipa; assembly: GCA_038381775.1. Taxonomy (NCBI): domain Eukaryota; kingdom Viridiplantae; phylum Streptophyta; class Magnoliopsida; order Malvales; family Malvaceae; genus Adansonia; species Adansonia rubrostipa. Next base: position 2,355,953 of record JBBYHM010000024.1, on the reverse strand, counting down.
AGGCTTCTAGGGAAATCATCTCTCATATGTGCATAGTAAGTGTACAATATGCGCTCGCTGCACCACACAAACTGGGTGCATTTTTATTATTGGATATTCCTCGCAAATCCTGACAGACTGTTGGAGATCAATTGAAAAGCAGACTCCTACCATCCATCGAAGTGATTTTTTTTTCTTTTTCTTGGTAACGTCTATTCTTGTTTCTCTCCCTTTGCTTCCATCATTTACAGACAAAGTCACAAGTCATTCTTTGAGAAGTCAGATATATTCTTCCTATGCCTGTTGGAGCCACTTTCTTCTGAAATCCAGAAGCAGGAATCGGAGATAGAGGCAGCCAAGGTAATTCTCATTCAAACTGAGAATGATGAAAGTTAAAACCTAAATGTTTTTCCTTTCTCTCCTAACAAATAAACAATGATATTAGAGTACAGTTATAATTAAGCGTCTGTTTCATCTTTACTGCTTTAGATTTGTTTTTATATTTATATGGGCATGTAATTTTGCAACGTCAAAAACTATCGACAGTGTTTGGAAAAGTCGGACAGATTATACAAGTAAATAGTCTGCATTCGATAGAACCTCTCATTTTATTTCTATTTTTCTGAAGTGGATGCCGATTGAAGAATACACAGCACAGCCATTTGTCCAGAAACACGAGCTCTCAAAGTACATTGTTGACATGTGCTTGGCGAAGAAAGATGGAAACTATTCTGGATTTTCTCCCGTGCCAACGTCGTCAGTATTCTCGGACGAAAAGTCCTACATGTACTTCAACACTCGTGACCTCAATGGGCAGTAATTCCTGGTCATGGCTTCTAAAATCATTCACGGGCAAGGATTTTCAAACTTGTAAAATTCATAAATAAATTCTGGCATATACATTTATAATCTGCTATCTGTAAGATAACTTTGACTGAAGATTCTTTCCTCTTCCAACTTTTTTTTCCTTCCAGCTGCTCAGCTAAACGAATGATTCATTCAAATTTCAAAGTGTAATGTGAATAATGTTGCTTCTTTTGAAGCAACGCTGAAATAAGTTTCCAAGTCCCCTATCTATTTTATGGAAATTGATCAGAAATTAAGCATGTTACGCAGCAGAGGTGGTGGAGTCCATGTTGGCTGGTGTCACCTTGTCAGTGGACGAGGGGGAGCCCGTGGGCTCGGCTGTCATCACTTCTGACGAAGAAAGGGTCTTACCACCATGAGTCCACTGCGCCGTGGGTGGCCAAGAATCGGAAGATCCACTTCCTTCTGATATTTGTTTGGAATAAGATTGAGCTTGCAAATAAGATATCGCCAGCTGTAGTTTGTTGCAAAATACAGATAACTCCTCTAATATTAGAATGATACTTGTCAAATTTTATATAAATTATTAAAATGTTAAAATTTATATAACACATATAATATTTTAAATATAATATAAAATAATACAAAAAATAATATAAATATAATATGAATACATGAATTGTCACGTATAAAAATAAGAAATAAGAATTGGGAGAGCAAATTTAGGGCTAAGCATGGGCTTTGGCCTTTTCAAGACTTTTAGGATACCCTGTATTATCTCTTCAAATTAAGGTAAAATTGTGTTTGACCATTTCGATACTTATTCAACTTGGCCTCCCTCGTGGAACTTATAATTTGATATGAGAATTTTGGTAATATATTTAGTTCGAACTCTTTTTTTTTTTTTTGGAAAAGTAAAGTTTATTCATCTACAAAGAAGCAGAAATTCTGCTGTATCTGTTCAACCATATACAGCTATAGAAGCTTAACGCTTACCCTTGCACGTGTTTAGCCCAAGTAACTATATGTGTTCGATTTATAGTATTGTGACCAAAATTTGTGATAATATCTAGTCTATCCGTCATTGTTGTAAGTATGAGGTTAAAAAGCTGCTGCACCTGTCTGATTTGCCCTTCATGTAATCGTCGATTTCTGTCACAACCCAGCTGAGCTCTTCATGTCAAGGCTCCATTGCTCTCCTCTTTTCACTTGCAATAAATAACTTTGCCCATAGCTGCTTCGAGTAGGTACAAATAAAAAAAAAAAATTATCCCTACTTTCCTCTTGAGTACTACAAAATATACAGACTTTTAGAAAGTCTAACCTCTAAAGAACACATTTTATCCGTAATGAGCAATAAATTAAGTATTGCCATCCAAGCTAGGATAGAATCTCTAGGAATATGGAAGTGGCACCGTCCAATCTTACGCCAGCTAACCTTCTCCCTCCGATGCCTAAGCTCATTCCAAATCTGAGCTGTTTTATAGTATGGGCTAGGTATTTTGCAAATTGAGCTACCGCCTTGTTGCCGAAAAAGGTCTCTCAGTTTTAGGAGCTTCTTCCAACTCCAGCAGTGTTACATATATCTAGTTCAAACATTATTATTATTAGCTTAATTTTCTCTATTTACATTTTCATCAATTTAATAGATACATTTACTTTAATTATTGTGTTAATGTTTATCGTTCTATGCTCATAAGGTGATAGCGGGGAATAAGTAAAGAAAGTTAAACCGTTATAATATTTTAATATAAATTGTGTATTTAACTTATTTTCCTTTTTCTAAATATATGTAATCTTTGTTTTTCTTTTGCAATATGAAATAATTCTACGTATATTTTATATCAACTATATACATTTTTGACATTCAAACTTTAATTCTTACTAGTTATAAGAGGCATTTTTATTTTAATTGAAATAAACAACCATGACATTTATATTTACTTTTTAAAGTATATAGTCTACATAATATACATAAGCTTTATTGAAATGTTGCATAAAAAATTACTTTTAAAAAAATTTCTACAAATTTTCAAATATAAAATGAAAATGTGATATTAATATGGTAATAAAGACTCGTATAAAATTCTCGGATTTGATTTTACTGTAGAAATTGTGTCATTGTCCTCAATAACTCTTTAATGTAAAATATACTTGATTTTACTCTAATCTTTTCAAACCTCATTAAACTATAAGTTCGTAATTTTGTTTAAGAAAAATGTTTTCTTAACAATTAATCATCAAATTCAACAACGTTTGGACGAGGAATTTTAAAAAAGGAATTCATTTGTAGGGATACTTTTAAAATTCTAAAATAAAATTCATTTGTTTGATAAAAATGAAAATTAAATTTTGCAAAATTTTGAAATTTGAAGTGGGGATTTTAAATGCTTAATTTTTTTTTTCAAATTTTACCTCCAAAAATGAAATTTGCAAAATTCTTTGATTTTTTACTAAAAAAATTAGCATTTATTATATTTTCTTTTTTATGTGATTATTATTTTTTTCATTTCTAACTAAAAATTCATTTCAAAATTTATTTGTTCTATTTTTCATGTTATTAATAATATCTAAAATTTTTTACAAATCCAATGACATTCATATTGCATATTTTTCTTATCTTATTTCTAATATTATTAAGTTTTAATATAATATTTTTTATTTTATCAAATTCTAATATTCAAATTTTTTTTTCTAAAAAAATGTTTATCCAAAGAATGCAATTATAAATGTTAGTATTTTGAACTGATGCATTTTAAAATCTTAGCATTTTAGAATTCTCCAAAATTTTAAAGTTCTTCATTCAAACGCATTTAATGATTAAAGAAAATCATTGATTATTTGAATCAAATCTAATCATTTCAAAAATTTTAGATTGAAAATTCATGTTGCTTCTGATTACTTCTTAATTTAATCAATTAGAGAAAATAACTCATAATTTTATTATTTTTTGCCTTTTGAAATTAGATTAATTACTTAATGTTTCATTAATTTTTGTATTTCCTATATGAGATTTGCTCAGCAGTTTTATTAAAATAATAAAATTTTTTTATTTTTCAATTTACTTTCAGATTAATTCCTAAAATAGGCTTTTTTTTAAGATTAGTGAAGAGAAATCGGCATTTGAATTGTCGAGTTCCCACAAATACATGAGAAATTGAAACTTGATGTGCCGATTTCCCACATGTGCACGTGAAAAATCAGCAATTCAAATGTCAATTTCTCACTTGCATTAGAAATGAGCAGTTCAACCTTGGTCACTTGGAAGCAATTGTCTAAACTCTTCAACGACCTTTTATAAGCGCAGTTTCTCGTGTTTGCAAGCCACTTTCCGTTCCACGTTAAATAAGCATAAAACTTTTTCTGTTTCTTTAAATTTCACCTATGTCTGTATAGTATGTAATCTCAACAAAAACCCAGTTTGGGTTATTATTTCTAATAGAGACACAAACTACATTACTTGGCATCCAACTTTACAAATTATAACTTCTACAATCTTTTTTAATATGTAGTGAGAAATACCATGTGATTAGCCAATTTCTCACTATAGACTAAGAAATCGGCTAATCACATGCCAATTTCTCAAAAAAAAAAAATTTTTTTTATTTTTTAATAACGTACTTGACAAAGTGGCAGGTAATTAACTGATTTCTCACTTGCCATTGAGAAATCGATTAAACAATTACCAATTTCTCAATGGTTAAAATCAAAAATCGATAATTGATTTATCGATTTTCCATGTATAGTTCACAAATCATTTATTCATTTGTTGATTTCTCAGCTTTTTATTATAATAATATTAATTTTTTATTTATGGTTTTAAACTACTTTGATATTATTTATTGGAACAGGCTTTTTTTTGGGCATTTGAGAAATCGACATTTGATATAACGATTTCTCAATGTACAAGTAAGAAATTAGCACATCAAGTTCCGATTTCTCACCTTTATACTTGGGAAATTGACACATGATATGTTTAATTTGATTTATTTCTATCTCTGAAAATTTAATTTGATTCTTGTTTTAATGTTAGTAATGATGAATTTAAATAAAAATTTTTGTAATAAGAAAATTTTAGATCAATTCAATGGCTTCATCACCATCATCATCATCATTGAGATTACAAGAGTATTATATATTATCAAGGATATTATTTAAGGTACTAAAATTTTGTTAATCATATATTTAAAAAATTATAAATTATAAATTTTACAACTAATGAATTAATGACTTTTTGAACAAGATACTCGATTAGAGAAATAGTCATGGAATGTTTCTTCTGAACCATCAAATCCATTGATTGAAAACTATTTAAGAAGAACTAGATTTTACCATAAGGCCACCGAAGTCAACATGAGCTAGGTCTAATAGGTGCGTTGGTTGAACGATGGAGACCTGAAATGCATACTTTTCATTTTCTACGTGGTGAAAGCACAATCACCTTATAAGATGTTGCACTTTAATTGGATGTACCAATTGATGGCAAGCAAGTAACATGGGGGAGCCTGTTACACTAACATGCTTTGTTTGAAGAATTCTTAGATGTGGTCCCTCCAAAAAACTTTACTCAGGGCTCAACTATCAAAATGACTTAGTTGACAAAAAAGATCCATAATATCCCTAAACATGTAACTGAATGGCAGCTACACTGTGCTATTAGAGCATACATTTTGCTCGTCATTGGAAGAATGTTAATGCCTGATAAATCTAGGAATCAAGTTCATTTAATGAATCTTCCACTTTTGGTAAATTTGATTAAGGTAGCAAAGTATAGTGGGGGTTCTACATGTTTAAGGTTCTTGTATATGAAACTCTATCGTGCAATAGTTGGAGTGACGCATGACATAGGTGGCTATTTAATGCTACTATAGTCATGGCCATGGTGCCGGCTATCATTTCCTGCACCGCTAGTTAGAAAAGTCTCATATACCCTTTTTTGCTAAGGTAATAAATTTAAATATTTAATTTATACTAGGATAACATATATTTGCCTATGAGTTGTTCATATATTATATTTTTTGAACAGACGGTGTTGTCTAAACCAGTTTACTTATACAACTACTAACGTAGAAATCATTAGAGCATAACTAGATCGCATAGAACATGATAAGGTAATTTTTTTAATAGTTGAACTTAAGTACGTGCATATTTAACCTAATGTATTGCATACTGATTAGTAATAATTTCTATCTTTTTTCACAGTTTCTATGGAGGCCATATAGTACAAATAAAATTATGGCATGCCTTTCATTATAAGCCCTTTAAAATAGCCACGTCTAAAGGGCAAATATAACATTAATGCACTTTCAAGTTATAGAGTTGCACCAGGCAGATAGCGTCCTACGCTAGTTTAGGATGCAACAACCAGTCCCTCAAACATCAATGAAACTTGACGAAGTTCACAGAATTGACAAGTGCAGTAATAATATAGAAATCTAGGTCAAAAAGCATTCAAACTGGATTCAATTTTGGTGAAGATGTTCCAGATGAATTGCTAAGGGTCCTAAAATTCTTAACAATAATTTCACACCATCAGATGAATACATCAAATGGTTTTATGCTCAAAGTGGCCCTTTTATTTTTCCCATCGCTAAGACTTTAGGATGTTAGGAGTAGGTTATACGATTAACAAACTTCAAATCTAGACGTTGCTATGGAGCTTCATAGATGTAGCAAATGGCATAAAGTTTGTCAAGGGATTAATATTCGGCACATGTTGATTATTTTAGTGCACCTAGGACGTCATTTAGTCATCTTGAACAAGAGCGTGATCCTAAAGTATCATCCAATTGTAGATACCCATTCAGTCATGCTTGGGATGATGATGACGATAATGATAGGTGCCATCAGTAGGAGCCATCAACCAATAGATTAGATGCTGACCTCTTTACTCCCATTTCGACTTTAGTATATATGTTTACATTATATTAGTTTGGTACCCCCTCGACTACCAATACCAATCCTATTTTTAGTGCAACAGGTGATGTTCCTCTAGTAATGGGTTACAATTTTTCGATATGACAGACGTTATTATAGTTATGAGTGGATTTAAGGATTACAAACTGATTCAAGAAGAAGCCACTTAAGAAGAAGCACCGACAGTGGAAGTAAGAGGCTGAAGATATACGTGGTAATGAAATTGAAAAACTTTTAATGAAAAGTTTTGCCACCATATAATAGAAGAGCTCCGCATTGTTGTTAATACCACACGAAAGGGCACCCCGTGAATAGATATAAACTTGTACGATTACTTGTGTTATAGAATTATGTTATATTGGTATGCAATTATCCAATATTATAAATGTATTATTTTATGGTATAGTTATACAGTTATAATTTTGTATTATTGCTTCTGTTATACATTTATACAATAATGTAATATAGTTGTACAATTATATCAATTATGTTAGGCATTTATACAGTTGTGGACCATTTTGTATTATTATTTGTGTTATACATTTATATAGAGTTATACAATTATACATTTATATTAGTTATGTATAAATACACTTATAATTTCCTATAGTAATTTGTTTATGTTTTTTATGTTGGAAAATTATTCTATAATGATAATTATATTATTATATTATAATAATTAATAATTAGATGTTCAAGGTATAGTATAATTTTATTGTTATTATTATCTTATAATAATTAATAATTGTATAATATTAAATATATTATAATAGTTAATAATTATATATGGTTATATTATCATTATAAGATAATAATGTTCTTTATAATATGTATTTATATTATTTATTTTCCAAGACAAATAAAAACGAACTTGAATTGCATTTCATTAAAAAAAATAACATTTGCATCATCAAAATAAAATTGATAAATTTTACAACTGTAGACATCATTTACTAATATAATCATAAATAAAAATTAATAATCAATGATGCAAACTTTCCCTTGATGTACTAAATTGATAAGGACATTGTTTTATGGCTATGAACTTTATTCCTACATAATCCACAACGCTTTGGTTGGCTTCTCTTCATAAGGTCCTTTTCATTACAAATTCGACTTGATTTTGATCGACCTTGGAATTTTTTTGCATTTATGGATTAAGGCGCAATTGTGGACCATTATATACTAGCTAATAAACTTCATTCTTGATGGGTTGAAACTCATGTCGATAAATATTGTTTGTAATCTCAAGTCTATGAACATTGTCTACATATAGCATGCAATCTATATGGACATGAGCACAAGCAATAACAACATGTGACATTGGTATCTGTGTGCTTGAAACTCCCCACAATCACACCACCTCTCATTAAGATTGACTTTGTATGTCAAAGTAACAAGTCCCTTTTTAGGTTTTCTAACTCTTCAACTAAAAAAGATTAATTTGTTTGCGTAAACCTATGAACAAGGTAGGAGTTAGCTTTTCTTTAGTTTTCTCGCATGGAATTTGTGACTGCTTCACAATAATTATGGCCGGCCACTATCCTTACTATCTACTTGTTTCCCATCACCTTAAATAGTTTTGCCAATCTAAAATATGTGGCTTTCACCAAAACGGTTAGCGAATATGACGAGTTCCCTTCAACACTGAATTTATACATTTAGCTAGGTTTGTCATCATATGTTTATAGCGTTTTCCCTCATCATATGATTAAGCTCACTCAGGATCTTATTAAATCCAACAGGTTGCTTTTGCATTCTTTGCATGAAGATTTTCATAATACAATTGAAAATAGGGTCGTCGTATCTTATACATTAAAAAAATAAGATGTCAATTTGTGGATTTGTTAACAACTTATAGATAAAAATAAAAAGTGATAAGGTTGTAAGAGAGTAAATAACCATAAATGCGATTACATGTCCATGTTAACAATTTGTCGACGAAACTCCCTATTGTTAAACCTCCTTATGAATTTAGCTGCAATATGTCAAATGCAATACACAAAACATGCATGTGGAGTTTTTCATGCACCACTTAGGTCTCTGATCATAGATTTGAGGATTCATGTCGATAAAAAATCAAGCATGTGCCTAGTTGTGTAACAACATATATACATAAATTATTGAGAAAAAATGACCAAGCCTCCTTTGTCTTACCTTTTACAATGGTAAAGGTAATTGGTACTATATTTCGATTGCCATTTTGCATAAAAGCTAACAGCAATATTCCTTCATATTTTTCATATAAGAATATATCGTCTATTTAAACAATAGGTTTACAAAAGGGAAAGCCTTCAATGCAAGACTTGAATGTCCAAAAAAGTTGATGGAAATACTTATACCTTGCACCATTTGATGACCGTAGTATGAAGGTGCAATTTGTAATTCCACTATTATGCAAGGAACAAAACGTTGCATTGCACCCAACTATTTTGGCCGATCATTATATGATTTATCCCAATTCCTAAATAGTCGAACAGTTGCCTTCTGCTTTGCTATCCATGCTTTCCTATAAGAGGTCATGTATCTATACCTATTCTGTATCTTAGTAACCAAAACCAAAATGAAAATGGTCAGATATGCTTAAACCAAAGATAAAGTGCATGAACATATCATATCAGAATCCAATTTCATGTGATCTTGTGAAATTTGTCTAATTATAGAACTACGAGGCCCATTATACTCTTTAATCTCCCATACTTGTTTCTTTTTCAATAATGTTGCCTTTATACTCTAGTTGCACCTCGAGCCATACATTGTACACTGACCATGATATTTGTTCGGCGATGATTCTATTCCTCTATAATCTACAGTGTTTTTGATGTTATAGTGCTTTATAGAAAAAACACAAAGCTCATCGTAGATAAATTCCAACTTGTTGAATACCCTAATGTCTAAGCATATTCTGAAAATTCTGCCACATGCATTATGTCCAAATCAAAGGTGTGCATAGGAGAAGGTGGCTCATATTGATGAAGAAGAATGCTAGCTTAGCTAGTAAATGATAAATGAGAAGCATTAATATCCCCACCGACATTTATGTTAGGATCATTGTTGTCATCACTATCATTAGATTTAGCATACTTTTTGGGCTCACTAAAGTTACCAACATAATCATCGTGGGCTCCATATGATAGTTTAGAATCAGTAATAAATGAAATTAGCCTTCCATCTTTTATTTTAACTGCTATAATTAAAGAGCCTATCATCATGGAGTTGTCTGGCTCATCATCTTTGGTGCCAGGAACTGTTAGTGACATGGATAAAAAATGAAATGATTCATACATATTGTTCATCACCAGTTGTGCATATGGAGGAAGTTGACATTCAGGATTCTCAAATGGCCATGACATTTATACATCTACAATAGGGATATATGAAGGCCTACCATCATGATATACATCCTCTAGGTCGGTATATAACTCAATCATACCAACATTAGGAAATTGCTGATAAACATTAAACATGCATCTTACATCATCATCATCATCTTTAAGTCCTATATTGAACACATCCATCTCCTATGGAAATAAAAAGCCTATACTTATATCCGATACTCTGATTCTGCTCGCAGCTCTAATTTTTGTTTTAATTGTGACATTCAATTCCTCTCTTGTAATGTTTTCGTTAATACTAATGATATTAAGATGATCATTTTGAAAGTTAACACCTTCTTCACTATTAATAATTTTTCAATTAAAATAAATAAGTACAACAAATCTATTACTTATTTTGTCAACTTAACCTGCAAACAAATACTATTTGCATCAAATATCATCTACATTATAACATAAATGCATTGAATATAAATAAAAAGAATGATTTAACATATTCAAATAGAAATAATTACCTATAACTAGATGTTAAGATGGAATAACCCTAAAAAATACTACCAACTGAACATTAACAACAGAGAACAATAAAGACAAGAATGAATAAGCACTATCACTAAACTCAGAGAATAACAAGAGCAATTGAGAATGAAAATGACAATGATGAACTCGTATCTATAATGCAACATAATCAATAAAATTTTCTTTCCGTTCAAAATATTTGAATTTGTCCCATGTATTAGTCTAATCCTTGCAGTTTGACATCTATAATTCATGCATTAGTCTTATCAACTGATTTCATATAAAAAAGAATTTGATTTTCATACATTAGTCTTATTAACTTATTTTATATTAGAAAGAATCTGATTCTCATGCATTAATCTTATCAACTGATTTCATATCAAAAGGAATCTGGTTCTCATTTATTAGTCTTATCAACTTATTTCATATTAGAAAATTTTGATTTGTAAATTAGTCTTATCAATGTATTTTATATCAGAAAAAAAATCTAATTTTCATACATTAATCACATCTTTCAGACATAAACTCAGTGTCGAGGAACTGACGAAATCGTCAGCTAATTGGATGATTTTTGGGAGAATGGAAATCAACTTATCGGCTACCAATTTCTCAATAGTTTCAATTTTTTTATACCAATTGTAAAAAAAAAATTGTTGGAAATCAACATTTGGTATAAAAAATTTTATGCTTGAGAAATCAACACATCATGTGTCGATTTTCGCAGTATAAAGGTGAGAAATCGGTACTTGATGTGTTGATTTCTTACCTGTACATTGAGAAATCATTATCTCAAATAATGATTTCTCAATGCCCACCGAAAAAAGCCTATTTCGGTAAATAATATAAAAATGATTTAAAACCGCAAATAAAAGAATTAATATTATTATAATAGAAAAGTCCCAATTTCTCACTCGAATTAAAAAAAAAAACTTATTTTAAGAATTAATCTGAAAGAAGCCTAAAGCAAGAAATAAAGAAGAAAAGGGTATTATTGTAATAAAAAAATCGATTTTCTCCGTCAAATCGTATCATTAAAAAATAAATATTTAATGATTAAAAAAATTATATTAAAACTTAAATCAATTAGGTGCATGGATTTTTTTAATAAATCAGGAAATTGAGATATATGTAAAATTTTTATTAAAAAATTTATGAAAATTCAGCTAGAAAAAATACGCACAGTAACATAAAATTTTACCTGTATGAATTTAAAACTAAAAATGACCTAAACTATATGATACTAAAATGAATCAAAATTTTATAGGTATCTAATACAAATCATGCTATGATTTCTACTTTAATTTCAAGAGTCATATTGCTTTAATTTAAAAATTTTGATCCCGACTAACTTAAATGCATGATTTATTGTTTTAATAAAAAAAAATCTGAAAAACGACACACACACACACACACACACACACATATATATATATATATATTGTATAGATATATAAAAACAAATTCTGCCATGTGTTCAACTTTAATTTCAAGAGTTATAGTGATTTAATTTAAAAATTTTGATCCCAAGTAACTTAAATGTATGATTTCTTGTTTTAATTAAAAGGAAAAAAAAAGGGTTCAAAAACTACATATATAAAAATAAGAAATAAAGAAAAACTCAAGAATAAGTTATGAGAAAAGCCAAGAATTTCAGACTCCTTGTTTTATTATATTTATTGAGGAAAAACTATATTTATGGGATTTATCATTTTAATATAATATATTCCATTTAAAATATAAAATATAATTAGTTATATAAATATAATATAATGTAAACGTAGATAAGTTATATAAATCAAATATAGATTTATAATTTATTGAATAAAATTAATAAATCTAGTATTAGATAACAAATATATTATAAAAAAATGTAAAAGAACTTCTCAATGTAATAAGAATAATTATTGCTATTTTTTTCTATTTTTCACTCATATATAGAAGATAAACTCATAATTTAGAACTCTTATGATGATAACATTCAACATCAGATCATTAGAACATTTTCTCTATCAATAAAAAAGCAAATAATAATAATAAAGAAGCTAAACTCTCATAAATTTCAAGTATTTGTGCCAATATAATAATTACAAATAAACATATTAGTGGAAATAAAGAGAATACAAAATGCAAAAAGCAAAATGATAAGAACAACCTATAATTGAAAATGTAAAATTTGTAAAAGCAATGAAATTTATGATTAAAGAATCTGTCAATTCAAGAACCCAATATTTATATTATGAGTAATGGACAAAGTGATTAAAACTTGAATGATAACATTTAATGATATCCAATTTGAAAGGAAAATAATATTTTGAGTTAAATAAAAAAAATTTCAAATAAGGTTTTGGAAGGGAGTTGGCATGTTAAGGGCAATAATTTTAAAAAGGTAAGAGTAATCCCAATAAATTACCAAGATTTTAGGAGAATTTTATTTTATTTTGTTTACACTTGATATTTTATAAAAATAGAAAAAATCGCAAGAGTAATAAATATTTTTAAAAAATTAATTTATTTAATTTAGTCAAATCAAAATAATTTTTTATTGTCAAATCAAAATAATTAATTGTCGTACATTTAACAAATAGGTATAACCATCCAAGTATCAAGCAATTAGGTTATCTATGTCGGAAAATTACTTTTTCGTTAGGGGTTTTGGCTTTTATATATTTATATCACATTAAAGTTTCTATATGCAACATGATTTATAATATTTAAAAATTGAAAAACATTATTTCATTGTGAGAAATTTATATAGTGTTTGTTATCATATATAATATCTAAATTTAATATTTTCATATCGGAGTTTTTTATGATTTGGGTTAAAATAGCATAAAAATTTTGTTTGCCCGAAGCCCAACTCACCCTATCTAGCCTTTGAGGCCCTTTTTTTATTTTCTAATATTAAAATATTATTTTCAAATATATTTTAAAAATATCTATAGTTGAAATTAAATAAAAAATACTCTAAATTAAATAAACTTGGGTTAGACTCGAATTTTAAAGACTTATCTAAGGCCTAACCTGAACTGAATCAGGCTACCGAACTAAATGGTAGTTATACCGAACTAGATGATATTTTGATCCTTGAACATTTCTATTTAGAGTTGAAAATGAAATCGGGCTTGAACTAGAAGACTTCTGTTCATGTTCATTCTTTTATTTCTGAGCTTCTTTTCATATTCTTGAAGCATTTTAAAATTCTGTTCAAGCTTTGTTTGTTCAAAAAAATTAAGTGTGTTTGTTGATTTGTTTAAATTTAATGAATTTATTCTTCGACACTAAACAAATATATTTATGAATATATAATCGAATATGTTTGCAAACAATTATAAATATATTTATGAATAATAACAAACAAATCAAATAAATTTAGGCAAACAACCAAATAAGTAAATAAATCAAATTTAATTTATTATTAAATATAAAGTAATAAAACACAAATATTATTAATTATATTATAAATAAATAAAGAAATATATAAATAAATAATAATATAATCAAACAAGGAATAAGTTTTTAAATAATTTGTTAAAAAGTTTTAAATAATTAATAAATAAGTTTGTAAGCATAAATGAACTAAACGTTTCTTATTTGAGTTCAATGCATTCAATAAATAGATTTTAACATTTTGTTTATAATTATTTATTTAGCTTGATAAACGAACAAAAATCGAAATAGTCGTCAAATGCTCTATTCATTTTCAATCACATATCTATTTCATACTTTTATTATACATATATACATATATATATATATATATATCCATAGATCATGTATTGAGGATAAAGGAAAAGTTAATAGATGATAAGATTTGAATTGTAAACTTATTAAATCCTACTATAATTACAGTAAGCTTTCTTATTGAGTTGCATTATTGTTAATTGCAATTACAAATTAACCAAAAGGAAAAGCATATAAACGAAAAAATAAAACATGTTTTATACTGCTTTCAATCAATCTATTAGAATAAATAAATAAAAATTAATGAGAAAATAAATCGGCCATGCTGTCTTTGTCCAGCCAATAATACTTCAGCTGAACCATATATAGTTATAATATTGTGATATCTGACATGATTTAAAACTACCCGCAAATCCTTTTTCTCTATATATCCAATTTAAAATGCATCCCGAAATTTAATTCATTAAGAAACCTCTATATATATTCTTATTATATCATAAATTTATAATTCTAACTTTATTTTATATGTATATACAAGATAATTATTTATATTTAGATCTAATAATTTTGGATATGATAAATAATAACAAAATAAGTCATAATATAATATGAAAAAAGTAACAAGAACATTATATAAATACACAAATGTATAAAAACTTATAT
>JBBYHM010000024.1:2300769-2339295 GCA_038381775.1 Adansonia rubrostipa | reverse complement strand
CTGCGATCTAGAAAATCTTTTATTTTTTTACCTAGACTAAAACATAATTGTTTCGACAACAGCTTTTACTATTTAACTAATATTAAAATATCAAAAAATATTTTTATATTTTGCAATTAAATTTTAAAAAAATTATTATTAATCTTTGTAAACAAGTTTTTCGAGCTATATATTAATTTAATTAAGTATCCATTGTTTAATTGTTCTAATCTCCTAATCCAGTTTGTAATTTAAATGCATATATATAGTTTAATTAGTGCATTGTTATTATCTAGATAAAATTTGAATAAAACAAAGAAAAAGGAGAAAAGAAAAAAAAAAACATTTGACCGTCCTCTTGTAGTTGTAGGTCAACAATAAGGGTAGGGTCGTAAAATATTCAGATTTTTATCGCTTTAGGCACGCTTGCCTTCATTATTATTATATAAAATGGCAGATACGAAGCTCCCTTTGTGAATCTCCATTTGGCCCTGAAATATAGTTGAGAAAACAAGGGCGGATCAAATTAAGAAAGAGATGATGATCAAGTTTTGCGGCTGCAAACATCTACTTGGGGCGATGAATATGATCAAATTCATCGTCTTCTTGTTGTTCATTCAGCAGAGTTCATTAATGGCGGAATTAGAAGAGATTAATAACAAGAAGCCAATTTTATACGAGTTGTCAAGCAGAGATGAGATGGTGCAAATGGCTGGTTATGGAGAAGAGAAACTATCAACCGTGCTCGTTACTGGCACCGTTCTTTGTCAAGCTTGCCACCATCGATCTGCTGATCAACCCCAACTTCGTGCATGGCCCATATCAGGTTTCATTTCATACATTCATACATATATACATATAATCTATTACCATTCACCATCATGAATATTCATTCCTCTTTGATTTTGCTTTCATCTAAACACCTGTTTTACCAAATCTGATCCCAACTGATCTTCATGTTTTCACTTTTAAACATTGATTTTTTACTGATCTACACCTCGTCATCTAGTTTCTTAATGTTTCTGGCCATTTCTCATGATTTTCAGGTTGAAAGATTTAGCCTAAAATTACGAACCAGCCATTATAATTAGTTCTAAAACGTTAATCCCAATCTCTTGAAAATGAATATCGTGAATCCTGGAAAATTGCTTCTTTTCTAAATTCCACTTGTGGTATAAACCCAGGAGGATTGCTATTTGCTCTTTTAATTTAACTTTCCAACACCCTTCATTAATCTTGTGAGTCACCCAATAATAGTAAATACCATGCTTTATTTGTCAGTCACGTAATTCTACGTATAAATTTAAATAGCAATTATAATGTATTATTATAATCGTTTTTTATGATTTTGACTATGAGTACGAGAGATGAAGTAACCTAGATAGTTATTTTTAAGTATTGCTTAGTTGTTGTATCCTCCATGTTTCAGCGGTTGCAACATCAAACAAACTTGAGATCAAAGAAATTTGGACGTCATAGAAAGTATCGGATGAAAAGTCACGAAAATATTGTTTGAAAACTGCAGAAGGAAGCAATATTTAAAAAAAAAAAAAAAAGACTGAAAAGTGGACAATAATCTTATCTAATTAATTCAGAATTTATTTGTTTGATCTCAACTTAATTGTCTTTAGTGGATTTAAGCATTGTTAGATCACCACTTGAGAACATCAAAAGTTTTAGGCTTCAGAAACAGACTATTAGAGTGACACGTACACTTTAAAATATAATATTAACAAATTAAAAAAATAAACTATATAATATTCTCTTAATTCTATTTGTAAAATTAAAAAATTTCACTCAATCATATATAAACTCTAGATCTATTGAATACCACTCTTAAGGAGGGCTAAATGAACCAACTGAATTAAGTTTCATATTCATAAACGAACTCTTATTACATTTTTTTAAAAAAAAAAATAAAGAAGAAGAATTGAGATAATTAACTTGTAAATTATTGAAAGATTTCATTTCATTTTACTTTAGCATATATGCTAGACCTGACAATTCGTATATTTATATTATTTTATATATTTTATCATGTTATAATTATATTTAAAATATTTTATATTGAAATATATTTTAATTCATTAATATTATATAGATTTTGTGACATATATTTGTATCATATCATATTGTATATTAAGTATTTTATATTTATTATATTCATATAATTATATTTAAAATTGTTATATTTGATAATTCGTATATTTATATTATATTTATATATTTTATTATATTATAACTATATTTAAAATATTTTATATTGAGATAAATTTTAATTTATTAATATTATATAAATTTTAAAATATATATTTATAACCTGTCATATCGTATATTAAATATTTTATATTTATTATACTCATATAATTATATTTAAAACAATTAGATATAATCTTTGAACCACGTGAGGCCCCGGATCAGTCCCTCCATCTAAGATGGAATCCTTTGGGCTCCACATAAAAGGCAATGTCACAATTAGGCATCAATTGCATTTCGTCTTTTTAATTTAAGTAATTAATGAGGGAGCAAAACACATCATTCACATTAATCATCATATTTATTGCATGAATTTCAGTTCTACAAAATTGGACAGCTTAATTGTATTGATTACTCCATAAAGTCTATAAAGAAATGCCCAATTACTTAATTTAATCATAAAATTGATGTTGACAATAAACTTTGTTATTATTATTTTTTTCGTGTGATTCATTACTTGATGAGTTATCAATTTATTATTTATTTATTTATTTGTTAATTTCAGAGGAGGGAGATTGAAATTTAGAGGAGACATAAGTATTTATAAATCGAGTTGAATTAATTTAGAGTGAAATTTTTTTTATTTAAACTTTGGCTTGAGTACGATTGAACTCAAAATTTATTTTTATTACGTAAGATATAATTTTTATTTTTTATAATTAAAATTTAAATTTTTATTAAATAAATAATAATTTAAATTAAATATAATTAATTCTGGTTGCCACGCTGGATTAATAACCGATTCATCGACAGATTTAATCATTACACATATAACTCATTGAACCAGAGTCCTAACTTTTGACAGCACGACAAATAGATGCAGTTAAGAAATCAATTAACATTCATAAGCCATTTGCCTGTTAAGTGGAACACCATGATTAGGGATGTTAATAGATGCAGTAAAAAATTCAATATTTGATTTTATTTGATTAGTTTTTATTTGGAAACTGTGAATTCGTGTAACTGTTGTATTTAGATATTAAATTTAATATTTATATAAATCATTTGATATCTGTTATTCGAATCTATTTTGATTTTATTATTTGAATTTATCTTTTATACAAATAACATAATTGGATATGAAAATCCGACATCTGTTTATTTCTTGCTTAATATTATATTTTTATTCAAAAGTAATTTAATAAATTTTTATATTTAGCTAATCGGATTCTAACAAGTATTGTTATTTAAATCGGACGCAGATTTGAATAGTAAAATTCAAATAAAAATGGATAATAAATGCATTCAAATATAAAAATAACAAATTTGAATATTTTAAAAATTATATATATTGGATTTTTTTTTTAATTTTTATTTCCAAAACTTCGCAGGTGCTTTGGTGGCTCTTAAATGCCAAACTCCTCGCAAGAGCAAATCAGGTTCAGCACAAGCAATAACTGATGAATATGGAGATTTTCTGATCGATCTTCCTTCCCACCTCCACGGAGTTCCCAATCTGCAAAATATCTGCGCTGTTAAAGTCCTTCGAATACCGAAGAACTCGATGTGCCGACCGGCGTTCGTCAGGAAACACAAGGGACTAAGATTTTCATCGGTCGGGGATGGCATCCGAACCTACACAGCCGGAAAGATAAGGTTCCACCATGTAACATCTAAACCTTTAAAAACATGCATTAGAAGAGGTAGCAGCAGCAATGGCAAACAAATAGCCTGAGAGATGCATGCATGGCAATGGCATATATATATGGCTCATTTAGATGGCGCTTCAGTCACAGTAATTGAGTTTAAAGCCTGGAACCATCTCCCGCTAATACACCCTTGTAATATACATATATACACATATATATTGGCATGTATATAACAATATTTTGTCTTGTATTTGAGCTTTTGAGCTGTGAGAATCAGATACATTTTACATGTATTAAACCAATTATTTCAGGGGTCTAAATGAAAATAATTGGCAAAAACGAATGCAACGCTCAAAGTGTTCTTTTTTTTACCACGGAAACGATCATGAGATTTAAAGTCTGCGGAGATAACTGTAAAGCAACCTCTGGTGGAGTATTTTAATATAAGAAGTAAAACCTTTTTAAGGTAATCTTGGTACTAAGATATTTAATTTAATTGCCCCAAGTTTTCTCGAATTACAAGTACGTTTAAGTTATACTAAAATAGTAATTATTTCACTCCACTACAAAATAAAAAAATTTAGGGATGAGATAAGATAATGATAAAAAAAAGTTTACCATCTTAAATCTAATAGTATTGGAGACTAATGTAATTCCTAAAATTTTTTCAAAGTATAGTTTTAAAAAAATGATGGCTATAGATTTTTTTTTTCTCTAAAACTTTTAGGATAATTTTGTATCTCTTAGAGACAAGTATCGATAGTCCTCGATCCTTTCATTTTGTTGTGTGTTTGTAATCTTTCAATCTTATAGTACAAATAATGAGGTCATTCTTCACTTCAAAATATTCACTTTAAAAAGTAATAAATATCATATTAACATCTCTATTAAAACTTTTTTTTTTAATTTTTTTCAAGATTTCTTATTAATAGTATGAAAAAAATGTCAATTTCAGTGGAACTTGTACTTTTTAACTTATACATATTAACAAGATATATAGTGGCAGCAGAACTTATTGTATCATGGGGATGTTATGCAATACAACTCTTTGCATAGTTTTTATTGCAGAAAGAATGTGTAACATCTCAAGAGAAAGACCTAGTCCATAACTCTATTCGATAACCTTATTTCAGCTATAATATTTGTGACGGAATTTGATAGCATTAAATTGATCATTTAACCTTATCCTGGGAAATTATTATGTAAGAATCTTCAACAATTTGAGATAATATTCTTTGTAGAGAAAGTTGTGAAGGAAGTATCAGATTCATACTTGAATAAATTATAAAAATATTTAAACTAATTTAAATAAGAGCAATGGAAAGCATAAAACAGACAATATTGAGACTCCCTAAACTAGATTATCTTACATGTTTCTAATCAATGTTTTAAAACAAAAACTCATATAACATATCTAGAATTCTCATACCTCAACCTAGAGGTGACGTAATACCATGGCAAAAGTTCCATTACCACTAATTCTTGTACATCGAGCCCAATTGTCACAAACCAAAGTTGTCCATGTGTCCAGCCTCTAATGGTTATCCACACAGGTGACTTGAAAAACCTTCAAAATGAGAGATTTTGTTTGAAGGATCAAATCTTGGACATAGTATGTCCATTGTTCAAATTTGGGGAAGTTGCTTTGCATTAAAAATTAAAGTAAAAACAAAAAAAATGTGATAGAACTCACTAAACGGCCTCAACGGATCATCTTACAAATCCTTGATCAATCAAATTAAATAAGAACAAGTATGAAATCTGAAAATTCATGCCTCAATCTGTAGAAAGCCATTTTGATAGATTCAAAATGATCTCTGTTTCATTCTTGTACACCGAGCTCCATTGTCATAAACCAAAACTATCCAAGCACCCAGCCTCTAACAGTGATCCACACAGGCAACTCCAAAAATCTGTGCAAGGTTGAAACTGTATCTTGTCAGGAGCCGTGCTAGCGGCTTAGGTTTTGTAAACCTTCATTTTTGGCTAGGAATCTACACCCAGTACTTAAAGAAGAAGAGAGAAAATAGTTTTTTGCATGTTCAAGGGAGGTGGTGCAAAAAACACCAAAGCACCGCAACTTCTTTTAGAGAGAACTATAAGTAGGTTATTTTTTAGGTTAAAGTGACGCCAAGATGTGCCTTAAATACCTAGGTTTTGAACACCATCCAATTTTTTAGTAATTACACTTTAGTCCCTGGCCTTTGAACAATTCATTTTAAGCTTGTGTAACTTTTACTGGTTAGGTATTTAAGCTCGGTCTCATTTTAATTTCAATAAATCAACCTAATGTTTGTGACCCATTAGGCCCCCATCACATCGGCAATAAGTATAAATTATATGGTTAAGAATAATTATACTTATAGACTAAGATTAGTATCTAGTAATGCATCATGGGCACCCAACATGCAAGAAGTGTCATGGTGGTTTTAACAAGCCCTTCATTGTATAGTATCTTAGTGTAATTCAATCATTTCATCATGTATCTTGGAATTGGTAAAAGCTTGGTGCAATGTCTACTCTTAACCCTTTTCATAACAGTATAAACCCTTATGTGTTAACTATATAATCAATACTGCCTTAGCCAAGGACTTTAAGTTAACACAGGCTATGAAGAATTGGGATATGTCCCTCTATATCACTTAGGGTGATGAATTCTTTTTAGACCACTTATCCACCTTTAGCATGCTTCATGTCATACCCAAAACTACTATCCATAAGCATCCATTTATAGTGCATTCATTTGTGATGATCTTTAAGTATGAGAATACACATACAAGATGACTTTATATCACAAGTCTAAGGATCACTTACATTATGACACATGAAAGTATTTTTATAAACACTTGAGTGAAATACCAAATCAAACTCTCATAGTAGGTCATGTCTAATAAACTTATTCTCATAACAAGCACCCATATGCTATCCCCAAGTATCTCTATACTTCAACTAATAAGATCAAAGGGTCACACGTATCAAAAGCTTAGCATATGCTAGTAGTTATGCATTGTTAATGCTATGTCTTAACATTATAATGACCAGGAATGTTGTGTTTCGAGGGCTTTATCTACATAAGATATAAATAACTATTATTAAATAATCTTATTGATAAAGAAATACCCTATATTACAAGAATAAAATCATAATGTATATCACATGAAATACTAATAGCTAGTGTATTACAAGCTCAACCGATTGGTCTACAAGGCTTACACTAAAATTGTTTTATCAAGAGCCGTGCTAGCAACTTATGTTTCAAAAACCTTCCCTTAGCCTTTAACCTCCTTAGATTCTAAATCAAAAGATTAAAGAAAATAGTTTTTCTTTAATTTTAGGTGAAATCATAGACTATCTTTAAAGAAAGGAAATGATGTCCAACTTTTATGTAGGAGAGACCAAACAATGGAAAAGTAACTAAAAAATTACTCTTTATGGATGAAAATACAGGGTTTCAATACCTAGGGATAATGTTTTCTAACTTTTGGTCTAATTGCACTTTACTCCGTAGCCCACTTGAACTATTTAAATTGGGCCTAAGTAACTTTTACTTTTATTAGGTAAAGAAGCACAGTCTTATCTTAATTTCCACTAATTAGCCTTATGTGTGTGAACCATTATGCCCCAATCAAAATGGAAATAAATATAATTTATTTAATCAAGAATATTTATATTTATATTTATATTTATAGACCAAGGTTGGCATCTAGCAATGGCTCATTGCCACCAATAAGCAAGAAATATGAAATTGGTTTTGACAAGCCCTTCAGTGTATAGTATCTAAGTGTAATTCAATCTTTTCATTATATATACTAAAGAAAGTAAGAGCATGGTGCAGTGTCTACCTTTAACCTTTTCCATATTAACCCTGCAGCCCTTATGTGTTAACTCCATTATTAGTATTACCTTGGTTAAGGACTTCGAGTTAACATGAGCCAGGTATAAGTGAAACTTGTCCCCTCATATCACTTGGGGTAATGAATCCTTTCTAGTTCAATCATCCACCTTAACATGCTTAATGTCATACCCAAAACCAACTTACCGTAGGCATCCATCTATTATGGACTCATTCTTGACAATCTTTAAGCATGAAACTCCATATATAAGGTGACCTACTATCACAAGTCTAAGAATCACTTATACTACTAATACATGAGAGTATTCCATAGACATTTGAATGAAATAGAAAGTAGAACTCTCATAGTAGGCCAAGTTCAATGAACTTGTTCTACATAACAGGCACCTATATTTTGTCCTTAAGCATATCTGTATTTCAACTTATGAGATCAGAGTTGCATGCATCAAATGCTTAAAGGCTTAACATATACCAGTCTTTATGCTTTGTTAATGCCCTTTCTTAACAATACGATGACCAAGAATTTTTTTAAAAATATGGTTTTGATTCATAACGATCTCATAGTTGAAACTCATTACATTTCCATTATAAGGCCAATGTGTTTCATAGACTTTATCTATAAAAGATGTTCATAAAATCTATCAAATTATTTCTATGGATAAAGAAATAGCTCATTAACATTAATAACTCTAATTTGTCACATGATGTCACTAAATGCCAGTGTATTACAAGCTAAAGTGTTTAGCTTGCAGGTCTTACACTAAGCAAGACAACCCTAAATCTTATCAGACACTGTTCACTTCACATAACTGGGACAACCCCAAATCTTGATGTAAGACAACAATGGTCTTTTACCATGCCACATTTCATATGGCATCTTATCTATTGATTTGGATAAAACCTTATTCAGAAGATAGGCAACAAATTTTAAGGTATATCCCTAAAAGGATATCGAAAGGTCTGTCTTAGATATCATAAAATAAACCATGTCCAATAAGGTTTGATTTTTCCTTTTAAACACTCCATTATGTCATGGAGTTTTGGGTCGAGTCCATTGTGACCTTTTTTTGTCAAATGATCCAAGAACTACTAACCTAAATACTTTCTTCCTTGATTAGATCTATGAGTTTGAATTCTCTTACCAGTTTGTTTTTCTACTTCGGCCCTAAACTCCTCGAACTTTTCAAAGGCCTTGGACTTGTGCTTTATTAAGTTTACATGCCCATACCTTAAGTAATCGTTAGTAAAGGTAATAAAGTACGAATACCTATTTCTAGCCATTGTATTCATTAATCCATATACATCTGAATATGCTAGGCCTAAAAAATCATGAGGCTTTTCACCTTTTTAAATGAAGGGAGTCTTGGTCATTTGCTAAAAAGATAATAATCATATGTCCCTTATGATTCATAATCAAATAGGTTGGGATAGCCTTATTTGTATAACATGGGTATTTGAGTCTTGTTAACATGTCCAAGCCTATAATCCTAAATATAGGTTTTCATTGGATCATTTTTCTTTGCTTTCTTCACATTTATGTTAGGTATAGGCATTATGGATCCAACACAAAAAGCTAATTCTGTAATGAGGTTAATTCACAGATGATGTCATGTAGAATAATTGAATAACTATTGTCTTTCATCTGAAACTTGAAATTATCATTTATAATGAGGTATGAGACTAAAATGATGTTTTTAGACAATCTAGGAACATAAAGACAATTTTTAGTTCCAAGCTTATGCTTGAAGGCAATGACAAGGTAAATGTTCCTATGGTAGAAACTGTAACTTTTGTTCCATTGCCCATTTTAAGAATCACCTCATTAAATACCAGTTCTCTACTATTCTTTACCAAACTTATGCCATTATATAAGTGTGATCATATCTTGAATCAAATATCTAGGAAGCTGAATCAACGATAGAGTAATTCAACTTAATCATGTTAATGTGGAAGTCAGGTACCTTCTATTTATTAAGAATATTTATTAACTTGACATACCAGTCCAAATATGTTGGGCTAATGCATCAAGTATGCCTCGTAGAGCAGTTATTATAAATATCATTACCAATAACCAAGTGTGAAAATAAGTATTAATTAGTGATTAATATTTAATTACTGATTAATGTTTTAAACCAATAATCATAAGGTATTGAATTTTTATTGGCTTTTCCACCATTTTTTTTGAAATAATGGCCCTCATTATTATTTGAAAATCTTTTTCAAGTATTTTTGGTGGGCTAGGAACCCTCTCAACATGTTACAACCTTGAGTCAACTTAACAAATTACTACAAGCCTAACTTGGTTAGTAACATAGCTTATAAATTGCATCTTTATTGAACTTCTGGATCAATTAGGTGACAACTCTTTGCCTCAATGCATCATATAAATTTAGCTTAATTATTACTTCTAACACTATGCGACTAATTTGTACACATCCAGACAACACAACATTAGTTGAGTATGACCCGTCATTCATAACTTAAGCAGTTATAATGGTAGGCTTGACCTTGGGTCATCCCAGCAAGACTCCCATAGTTAGGACTCGAGTATCTTGTTATTGATGATGGAAGACGTCTTTATCATGTGAAGCATGTGACTTAATATTGTATGGGGGGCTTTTTTTATTCATTGTATTTTAGGTATCATTTTATTAGCATGCATAGCATTATATATTATCACATAAAATAAATTTACTATCATGCATACTACTTGGATGATTATGGAATTTTATCTATTGCAATGTCTTTAAGCCATCAAAGGAAATGGCTTGGTCTATTCTTAGGTGACTGCATACAAAGTCTTCATCTGCTTCTTGCAATCTCTCGAGGTTCATAACATTTTCATTTGAATCTTCATCTTCGAGTTACAAAATATTTCCTAATTAACCTTAATTTTACACTTATTATGTAATCTAATTACATTTATAATAGAGAAAACTTGAGTTATATTCAAAAGGAATTGATGAGAAAAAATATTTAACAAATCTGAAGAAAATAAAGATAAGTCAGGGTTTGCAAACCTTATTTAATAACATAAACATCTGTGGACAATTAACTAAACATTCGCAACCATATTGGGCCTTGTCCATAATAATCTTATAACATATTATGAATTTATAAAAGTGTTTTAAATTCAGATTACCAATATGGAAGTTTAGTAATTGATCCATATTTTAATTTTCTTACATGATTAATATTTATTCTAATATCATCAGAACAAATCCTGATCGAATTAGGATTGATCATTTAAATAAAATACTATCCAATTAGACAATTTAAGTACATTTATTTTCATGTTTATTGCATTATCCACTACATATCTTAAGCATTTTAAGAAATTATTACAATTGGATAATTAGGTGTTTGGTGATAACTAGGAGTTTTAATGGAATACAAATTTTCATAAAGGTCTCTTTATTTAGCCAACTTGCTAATTTTTAGCAAATTTATTTATTTATTTTTGACTATCTTGATCTAATCATATCAGATCTCAAATACCAAGAATCCATATTGATTTAACTTTCACAATTACTTGGAGAAGGTGGAATAAAAGGAAAGTCTTAGTCCTACTAGGACTTTCTCTCACACATGGCTTTCATAAGCCATCCTAGTTTAAGTGAATCGCCTATGCCTTTCTCCCACTAAATATCTGAAATTTTACAGCAAATTACAGCATCTAATGCTGCCATGGATGCTGCAGTCAAGGTCTCAAGAAGAAAGTCTAAGTGCCACTTGGTTTATACGCACTTAATGCACTCAACATAGCCTAGAATTAAAAGATTTTCAAGTCTGATTTTAACTTGACTTTCCAAAAAGTATTATAAACAATTCATGACACTTTCAAAGTGGAAAAAATGGAAAAATAGTAGCTATGGTTGCTGAAAATATTATGAAAATTTTAGCCTCATTGAAACACCAAAAACACAGTCAACCCAGCACAAATCAACATTAAACTGTTGACAAATGATTGCCCCATTTATTTAATTAGTGAATTCATATTTTATATTAATTAATAATTAAAATAAATATGAATTAACATGAAGGAAAATTAAAAATTAAATATAAACAATTTCTAAAATTTTTAACACGTGAAACGATCAAAACAGCATCGAAATTAAAACTTTTTTTTTGTAATCGGTAACAAATAAAACACTAGATTGATCAAACAAGTTCAAGGATGCTTTAATACCACTTAAAGGAAGTCTCAAATTGATGCTTGAATAAATTACAAAATTATTTAAAAAAAATATATAAAGAGGAGCATTAGAAAGCGTAAAAACAAAAATAGTGAGAATCCCAAAATTGAATCATCTTGCCCATCTCTTATCGATCTTTCAAAACAATAACTCATATAGCAGATCTAGAATTCTCATACCCCAGCCTAGGGGTGATTCAATAACATCACAAATATTCCATGACCACTAACTCTTGTATACCGAGCCAGGTTGTCACAAACCAAAGTTGTCTAAACGTCCAACCTCTAATGGTAATCCACAAAGGTGACTTGGAAAACGTTTAAAAGGGAGAGACTTTGTTTTGCTAGGAGTCGTACTAGCAACTTAGGTTTCAAAAGCCTTCCTTTAGCCTTTAGTCTCATTATACTCTAAATTAAATGATTGAAGAAAATAGTTTTTCTTTCAATCTGGGTGAAATCGTAAACTATCCTTAGGGAGAGAAAGGATGTCACAATTTCATGTAGGGGAGACCAAACAATGCAAAGTATTGTGGACAAAAAAACAGGGTTTAAATACTTAGGGATAATGTTTTCCACCTTTTGGTCTAATTGCACTTTAGTCCTTGGCCCACTTAAACTATTCAAATTGGGTTTAAGTAACTTTTAATTTTATTAGTTAAATGACCCTAGTCTCGTTTTAGTTTCTACTAATTACCTTTATGTGTTTGACCTATTAAGCCTCCATTATATTAATAAAAACGTATAATTTATTCAATCAAGAATATTTATATTTATTAACCAAAATTGGCATCTAACAATACATAATGGCCACCCAACATGCAAGGATTGTCAAATTGGTTTTGACTAGTCCTTCAATGTTTAGTATCTCAATGTAATTCAATCTTTTCATCATATATCCTGAAGAAGGTAAAAGCCTGATGCAGTGTCTACCCTTAACCCTTTCTATATTAGCCATACAACCCTTATACAATCAATATTGCCTTGGCCAAGGACTTTGAGTTAACACAGGCTAGGTACATGTGAGATATATCCCCTTATATCACTTAAGGTGATGAACCTTCTCTGACCCACTCATCCACCTTCAGTATGCTTCATGTCATACCTAAAACATGCACCCATTTATTATCTTCCAGTATCTCTATATCTCAACTTATGAGATCTAGAGTTGCATGCATTAAATACATGAAGGCTTAACATATACCAATCTTTAAGCACTGTCAATGTCCTTTCTTGACAATACAATGACCAAGAACATTTTTAGAAATATGGTTGTGATACATATGGATCTCATAATTATAACTTATTATGTTTCTTTTGTAAGGCCAATGTGTTTCATAGGCTTTATCTACATAAGATGTTTATAGCAATTATCAAATAAGTTCTTAGGGATAAAGAAATACCTTATTAGCATTAATAAACTCTAATGTTTGTGACATGAAATCACTAAGCACTAGTGTACGACAAGCTAAAGTGATTGGATTGCAGTTACTTACACTAACAAGTTACTTAAAGTTTGCCTATGATTAGTCAATCCTAATGACTTGAAGTATTCTTTTTTTTTTTCACGAGCAAATTATAAGAGATGGAAGTAAAATTTTTTTTTCTATCTCATTCTTTTGATTATCTCCTATACTTTGGTGAAAAAAGATCCTTAGGTAAAAGATAATGAAGCTAAAACTAATGCAAATAATTTAATTATGAAAAGAACGTGAGAAAAATAAGAAAACTATTACAACAACTACAAAAATTATGCACTCAAATGCTTTTCTCACAATTTTGTACAATTATTATGACCAAACTTATTATTTAATAAAAGAAATTTGGATGACACTAAAATAAAAATAGGATACTGAAGAAGTTGGATTCAAAAAGTATGCTTTGCAATCATATTTTCATATTCCAAATATTAAAAAATAAGCTGGTGATAAAAAAACATAAGTTCTCCAAATGCTTGCACATTATGTTTGATATGAAAGAATAAATATTGATAAACAAATCGAAGACTCCACTAGTATTGACAAATTGGTCAACTCTATGAAAGAATTTTGGAAAAATCTTATGCCAAAATAAAGGAAACTATCCATTAAATCTCTTGTTATGTGCTTAAGACTATAAAGAGAGCACAAAATTAAGATAATTCAATTGACTCCAATGGCGCAGGTAATTCAAAAGTAAATCTAATCACTTCTAAAAAGCACATTCATAGAACTTATAATAATATTAAATTAAAACAAAAAAAAAGAATGAATAAAAATAAGTCCGATGAAAACAACATAGGATTAAGTTAATCAAAGAAAAATACCAAAGATGTCTTTCAAGAGAAGTCTTGATAGTGTCTGAAGGACGATGATCTAGTTAAGGCCATGCAATGATCTACAAGACAAAAAAAGTCAAAGAGGTTCCGGAACTAGTACTCTAGGGCATGCTCTGATACTTAATTTAATGACTCTGGGGCATGCTCTGATGCTTAAATTGACGAAAGTTCTAAGAAGTAAAGGATAAAAAAATAATAGTGCTAATAATGAATAATGAGCTGAAGGTTTTAGACAAACTTCATATTCTTATATACTGATGCCTATGCTCTGATACTTGAATAAGGCCTCTTCACATTTAAGGTAGATCAGGTTATAACTATAGTTGATTAGCTCTAATGCCTATTTATCTAGGTATAACAATTTGAATCCTAACATATGTTTCATCACCCACTCGATTTTAATCTATTACATAATATGCTGTTGGAATTTGGCAATGTCGCCAAGGATAAAGCTCTAATGTGGACACTTAATTTTGCTTTAGCACTTTTCAAGCAAACTATGCTTAATCTAAGACTTCAAGAGAAATTCACCCATTTTTCTTTTTTGACCAATTTCTGACATCTTAGGACTTAATTAGAAGGTAATAAAAAATTAAAATTAAAATTAAAAAAGATAAAAATAAAGGTTGGAAATGCCTAGGACCAAATCAATCAACTAGAAACTCTTAGAGTGTAAAAAAAAATATAATTTTTGTGAG
Organism: Adansonia rubrostipa; assembly: GCA_038381775.1. Lineage (NCBI taxonomy): Eukaryota > Viridiplantae > Streptophyta > Magnoliopsida > Malvales > Malvaceae > Adansonia > Adansonia rubrostipa. Next base: position 2,324,411 of record JBBYHM010000024.1, on the reverse strand, counting down.
ATTCATGAAGAGGTATCAATACATCTCATTAATGTATCAAAACATCATCGGGTTTTGATCATTTTAAGCCTAAAGTAGTTGTTGTATCAATACAGAGCATATTGTATCGATACAATATTAGGATTTTTAGGTTTTTAGTATTGAAAAGCTATTATATCGTTACAAACACTAAATGTATTGACGTTACATGTTATTTTCTCATGAAAAATATTTCACACCAAAATTTTCTTACATCTAACCTTCCTAATGGCCTTTGATTACTTCTTCACCATGAAAAATGTCCTTCACCAACATTCTTCACATTAAAACATAAACATGAAAACCATCTATATAGCTTAAGCCATTAGATGCTGGAATTAGCTTAGAATATGTGGGATTAATGCTTTAATTATGCTTAGGAACTAAATGGTTATTTGTTGACTATTTTATGTTTAGTTCAGCTAGAATTCAATGTGGTTCTAATTTGGGTTGAAGTTAAAAAGTCGTTCTTGTATGAAACCAAGATATGGCCATTTTGAAAGAAGGTTTCTCCTTGGGGGCATGCAGCTTGGTTTGTCCACTGGCCCAGCTGAAACCATGCCCAAGTAAAAGGATTTTAACCCATTTGATTAGAACACCAATGGCTTAGAGAGATTACTTGCAAGCAAGCATGTGTATTTTGTCAAGAAATAAGTAGTAATGCATAAGGATAAGTGGTAATCAACCAAGGAAGGTTTTAAACCTCTTGTGGCATCCCAAATAGAAGAGTGAGCTAGTTTTCAATTGAAGAAACCAAAAAAAAAAAAAGAAAAAAGAAAAAAAAGAGAAAAACGAAGGAAAAGAAAAAGTTTCTCCAAGTATAATCCACCTACTTCTTTATATTCGTTTGGCTCATTTTTTTCTTTATCTTATGTGAGCTTAAGGATCCTAAGCTATGCTTAGATGATGATTTGAGGCAAGGGTCTAAAAACTAAATTGATGGCTAAATCTTAAGGAATGATCTCTAAGTATTATATTTTTGTTTTTTTTCTAATGATTTTGGTTTAAAGTTTCACAAAAATCATTTTCCCACTACGAAAACTTGTTCTCTAAATGTTTTATGTTAAGTTTCTTTAGTTTTTATGTGGTTTTCATCAAGTTTTTTTTGTTTCATAATTCAACTTCTATTGACTTTCAGTGTTACTTGTATTCCATGTTATGTATGATTCATGCATTTTATTACATTTTCATGCATTAATAACTATTATTTACATGTTCATGCAAAATACCATGATTTTGGAAACATCACCATGCATAAAGATGAATCCATGTATGGATGAAATATTTTATGTATAAAAATCATGTATAATACCATTCTTGTATGTTTGTTGGCAAATAAGATGTTCATGGGCGCATTTTGATGTTAGAAACTTTCGAGGATTATTTTGCAATTTTTTCATGATGTTTTCATGCATATTAGGGATTTTTGTGTCATTTCATGCAATTTAATGTCTTTTTAGTCATTTTCCATGACTTAAGGATTTTTTTGTTATTTCATGCATTTTTTTCATTTTAGTCATTTCCCATGACTTAGGGATTTTTATGTCATTTCTTGCATTTTAAGATTTTCATGTCATTCCATGCATTTCTAGAGATTACTAAATAATTTCATGCATCTAGAGTACTATTATGTAATTTCATGCATTCTAACACTATCTTAGTCATTTTTCATGACTTAAGGACCTTTATGTCATTCGATACCCTTTTATGTCATAATAGTGAGTTTTAACGATTTAGGACCATTTATGAAATTTCAAGTATTTTAGCATCATTCTACTAAGTTGTCATGATTTAGGGACTTTTATGCAACTGCATGCATTTTGGGACCATTTTAGTCAATTTTTTATATTTTAGGGATTATTATGCAAATTCATGTATTTTAGATCATTTAAGTTATTCTCCATGATTTAGGGACTATTTTGTAATTTCATGCATGTTGGAATCATTTTAGTCATTTTTCATGATTTAGGGGTTTGTATTTCATCATTTTAGCACTGTTTTTATTGTTTTCCATGATTTAGGGGCTATTATGTAATTTCATATATTTTTTACTTTATTTTTGTCATTTTCCATGATTTAAGACCTTTTATGCAAGTTTATGCATTTTAGGCCTATTTTAGGCATTTCCATGCTTTAATGGGCTTTTATATAGTTTCATTCATTTTAGGGTCATTTAGGTTATTTCACATGATCTAGGTCATTTTAGCATTTTTCCATTCATTTTAAGGCTATTTAGAATATTTTGCATTATCTGAGGTCATTTTAGAAAGTTTTATCTCCTTAGGATCAGGAAGGAACCTTCATGTCGAAACATGTCTATTAGGGGTATTTAGGTTATAATACCTTAAAATAGAGTCTTTAAGGTCATTTGGGAACTTTCGTGTCGAAGAATGTCTATTAGGATATTTAGGTAACACTACCTTAAAACCAAGTCCTTAGGATCTTGTGGGAACCTTTATGTTGACACATGTCTCTTAGGGTTATATATAGGAACCTTCTTGTTAAAACATGTCCCCTAAGGTTATTTCAGTAATAGTACCCAAAAGATGATTCTAGAATCATGTACAAACCTTTGCATCAATGCATGTCCATTAAGGTCTGAAAGAGAAAATCTCAGGCTCGTGCATATCGATATAGGCATAAAATTTAATTAGAATTAAACATGCACAATAAAATTAAACAAAGAAACACTCGAATTTTCTTAAGATCTTAAGAAGAGATGTACATGTGATTGGATAGCAATTTTAAAACATAGATCTATTAGAAATCATACTTGCTTAGAGACTTATAACTTTAAGTGTGTCTATCCTTACACAAACACACCATAGTTTGATTACAATGATGTCTTCTTGAGGCCAAAGTGATCCAAGTGTCCTGCTTTTAACAGTGATCCATATAGATGCCTAGTGGAACCTTCATAAGGTTTGGTGGTTTTTTATTCTAGCCAGAAGGCTTTTTAGGCCTCAACCAAAAGAAATTTACCTAACTGGTTCAGATCTGAAGTGATCCAAGAACAATTCCCATTCTCGTTGCACCAAAGAGAAGAAGAAACAACCTCATAGGGAAGTAGCTATTTTTCATAAATGCTAATAAACGAATCCAAAAATCATAATTCTTGATCTTAGTTGATTCCACAAGATAGAAAACTGATTTTCAACTTTCATTGTGGTTAAAAACACTTTGAGATCACTTAGAATATCAATCGACATAAAGTAGGCTTAAGGAAGCAATGATTTTGGGATTTGGCCAATTTCACAACTTTTGTGAAAAATTAATCTCTCAATGCTAGAAAACTATTTTTCTATTTTCATAGTGTTAAAAACGATTTAAAAACACTCTGAAAAGCCATGAAAACGTAAAAAAAAAAATTAGGGAAACTGAAAGTAACACCAAACCTCTTAAAAAAGTCTAGGGTTTGTACCTAGGGTTTCTACTAATGCTTATTTAGCCAAAAAGCATTAATAATATATTTAAGTACACTCTGGGCTAGGTTACACTTTACTAACGAGTCAACTAAGCCCATTACTAATATGCCCAAAAGGTGGCCCCACTTCGGGATGTTTCTTAGAGCCTAATTAAAATTGTTTTAATTAGCTTGTTCAGGATTGGGTCTTAGTATTAACTTATTAATATTTTAGCCCAATAGCATACCAAAAATAGCTATTCCATGCACGAAGCCCATTAGCAAGCCCAACTTGGAATAGTTCATAACTCTCTTGACTTGCCAATTAGGGCTTTTAACTTAACCCTTTTATTTACATGTTAGATAATTTAATTCATAAATAAAATTTTCTAACCCAAGGAAAATAATTTTTACTTCATCTAAATAATAGTAAAGAATTAATTAAATAATTATCAAATAATTACTTAATTTTCTAAATATAATTATTTGGCTTTATTTATTAATATCCCTAAAACCATGTCTACAAATGGACAATATCTTCATAAAACATTCTTATCTTTGTTGCCATATTAACATATATCTAATTAGATTTCACAAATTTAACTTATATCTTAAATTATTCTTAATTGAACTTATTCAATCAAGTTATACTTAATTAAATCCCAGCTCTTATTGTACTTTGGTCCTTTCACTAGATATCCTGGAAAGGCCATGAGTATAGTGCAATGTCTACTCATGTATCAATCCATATTAGTTCCTCTAGCTTTTGGTTAACCTCATGAATTTAGAGAAATAATTTCTCCTAAATCCATTATGTGTTGGCCAATGATTTTATCAAGTTAACCAAAGCCAAGATGTATGAGATATGTCTCAAATGTCACTAAAAATGGTGAATCCTCTCTTAATCACTCATCCATCCACCATGGATTCATGTCATACCCAATGTACCCTACTTTAGCTATCCATCCATTGTGGACCCATTTCAGAAAGTATGACACTCCTTATATGAGATGACCTTGTATCATAAGTCTGAGAACTAATATATACAACTAGCACATGAGAGCATATTCCATAGACACTTGAGTGACTTCACCAAATGGAGTTCTCATAGGGGCCATTTTCAGTGAACTTGTTTTCGTAAAATAACCCATATGCTATCCCTAACTATCCTATACTTTAGCTTCTATAAGATCAAAGAGTCACATGCATCAAATACATCGAAGCTTAACATATGCTAGTCTTTATCCATTGTCAATGCCCTGCCTTGACAATACGATGCCTAGGAATGTTTTTAGAAACATGGCTTTGATGCATAAGGATCTCATCACTGTAACTCATTACTAACTTTGCAAGGTAATTGTGCTTTATGGGCTTCATCTGATTAGTATTTGCATAATTTTTAGTCAGGCTAATAACATGAAGGAAAACCTTGAATCACTAACATGAGTGACTAGTTTGCATTATTAACTATTATATGCCTTATCCAATCTGATTGGCTCTAGGGCATATAGTAACATCTCCCATTTGCATTAAGCCAATTTTTAACACATCCAATGCCGAACACTTTCAATTAATAGTTGTGTCTCAACTTGGACAAAGCTTTAGTATTATTCTGAGAATATGTTTCAATTACATTCATAATAATCTCATTATCAAAGTCATCAACTATTTAGATCACAACGAGACCTAGATTCCAATCATATGTCTCAGTTGTTACTTTAACAACTATTAGGAATCTTTTATTAGCTTATAATCTAATGATCTAAATGTAACTCCTTTTGTGAGCATAAACAAAAGAGTTTGTTTATGACCTTTAGGGTATAAACATGAAATCCTCTCTAGTTTAGAACACTCTCTAAATAATTACATTTCATGGCTATTTATCACTAAGTGAAATTACTATTAGTGTAAGCCTACAAGCCAATAGTTGTGGCTTGTAAGGCATTATCATCTAGTGATTTCATGTAATCAAACATTATATTTATTTAATGTTATAAAGGTCTTTTTTATCCATAATATTTCATTGTATAATTGTTATAAATTTCTTAAGTAGATAAAGCCTATGAAACACATTGGCCTTACGAGGAAATTTTAAATAATTAAAATTATGAGATCCCTATGCATCAAAGCCATGTTGCTAAAAACATTTCTAGTCATTGTATTGTCAAGACAAGGCATTTACAATGCATAAAGACCAGCATATGTGAGCTTTCATGCAAAGGATGCATGCAACTAATCTCATAAGTTAAAGTATAAAGATAGTTAGGGACATCATATGAGTGCTTGTTACAGTAAAAAATTCATTAAACATAACCCGCCATGAGAGTTCTTTTTGGTATTTCACTTAGGTGTCTATGAAAATACTTTCATGTTTTAATAGTATAAATGATCCTTAGACTTGTGACACTAGGTTATCTAGTATGAGGAGTGTTATGCTTTTATTCTATCATGAACAGGTCCATAATAGATGGATGCTTATGGTAGGGAGGTTTTGGGTATGACATGAACTATATGGCAGGTGAATGAATGGTCTAAAGAGGATTCATCACCCCAAGCGATAAAAGGGAACATATCTCACATGTACTTGGCCCGTGTTAACTCAAAGTCCTTGGTTAAGGCAATATTGATTATATAATTAACATATAAAAGTTACATACTAATATGGAATGAACTAAGGGTAGACAATAAACCATGCTCTTGCTAATTCTAGGATATATATTGAAATGATATTTATTACACTGAAGTACTAAACACTGAAAGGCTTATCAAAACCATCTTGACACTTCCTGCATGTTGGGTGGCCATGATGCATTGCTAGATGCCAATCTTGGTCCATAAATATAAAATATTCTTAATTGGTCTATTTTATATTTATTGCCAGTATGATGAGAACCTAATGGGTCACACACATTAGGGTTAGTAGCAAAAATTAAGTTAAGACTGGGCTAATATATTTAATACAAGTAATAGTTAATTAGGCTTAATTTGACTGAGTTCACATAGGTTAGGCGCAAAATGATCACTTTTCAAAAATTAAAACTTTAAACCCTAGATATATTACCTTATGATTGCCATCCCATATAGATTTTTTTCGCACTTGAAAAATTAGCTAAGAAAGCTTAGAAAACCTAGTTGGCATTTTCTCCCTAAAACTCTAAGAAGATTGCACAATCCTTGGTTTCTTGGAAGAAAATTTATTTTCTTCCTAGCTGTTTGATTGTTGAATCAAGATCTTCTAAGTGCAAGGAAAGGTTTATTGAAACCTAAACAACCAGCACAACTTCCAGCAACAAAGTCTCTTCCTTATTAAAGAATTTTTGTGTCACCTATGTGGATAACCGTTAGAGGCTAGATATTTGGATAGCTTTGGTATATGATGACCAAGCTTGGTGTTTTCGTGTAATTGGGTCATAGAATTGCTAAATGTTTTCTCAACATTAAGGTATGTTTGAATCTCGAATAGATCTTTAGGTTTTTTTATCTAAAAAGATTAACCAACATCTTGCAAGATTATCTTGTTTAAGGAGTCTTGGATTATCTCTATTGTTATGTTTTCACTGCCATGTTTATATGATATTTTATTAATTTTGTAATCTGATTACTTGCTACCCCGATATTTTCTAAAATTACTATCTTTAACTTTTAGATCATAAATGCCTTCCACTAGGTCCTACAAGCGATTTAAAGGGAATTAGATTCAAAAACTATGTTTGAATCCTATAAGTTATAGGCCATTTCATATTCTCAATACTATTGCAAGTTATATGTTTAAGAATAATGTGACCATAACATAAAATGAATTCTATGATTAATGATTTACTTATTGAGGACTAAATTTAAGCTCGACATCGAATACCAACAATTATCCTTAATTGGCATGTAAATCATGTTTATGTTTCAAAAGCATCAATCAAGAAGGCAAGTTTTAATCAATATCAACAAGATTGCCTTTATTCATGGTCTATCTTCATTATTCCTTTTGTTTGGTCTTATAATATCTCATACATATTTAAGCATCAACTTTTAGGTATCATATACCAAGAGAAGTGAATTAATCTCAGTGTATATCTAATATTGAAACTTTTGTAAATTTACTATTTTTGATCATATCAAAATTTTCCTTGCAATTTATACTCTATTAATTTAGCTATCTACTATGTTGGTGTATTCCCTTATCATTCCCTTCGTCTTTCTTTAAAAGAAAGTTTATCGATAATGTAAGGATCATGATCCATCTAAAGTGCTCAAGTCTTGAAATACATTCTATCATATGAGGCCTAATTAGGCTACTTTCTGACATCTTGCTTAGGAACAATTCCGTAGAGATATCGATATCTCATTATGATTATCCTTAGGAACAATTCTTTAAGGTTTCAAATGATTTCACAAGCATAAATAGCTACTTGCTCTTTTTGGACTTCATGCGTCATACTAGCCATCATCACAATGTAGCTTGATCAAGGTCATCAATATGAACTTGATAGACTGCCCTTGACATAATGGGCTATTCATGGATATGCCATTCAATTTGGGCCTAGTCAATGGAGTCTGGCTTATTAAGCTTATTAGCATCATGTATGTTACTTAACGATAGTCTATTAGTCATGTTGTATTTATGTCCATTATAAAGCAAAACATTTTTGTAGTTAATAGTTTGCAATTTCAATCATCAAGTAAGGTTTCACAACTATAATGATTGTCATCATTATTTTATCGACATTATAGCCCCCAACTACAATACAAGAAGTTAAAAGTGGCATTGGGTGGGTTCAGGACGGGTTATTTCGATTCGAGCTGATTCAGGTTTTGGTCTATTTGGGTTCGGGCCAATTCGATTTTGGGCCAATTCAGGTTGGGTCCATTCGGGTTCGGGCCAATTTGAGTTCAGATTTGAGTTCAGGTTGGGTTCGAGTTTGAGTATATTTTACATCATTTTATTTTATGTTAAATGTAATCACTTTTACGTAAATTTAAATTCTAAGCCTAGGCCTGAATTTAGCCTGATCCAGCCCAAAAAAAACTTAGTTCGGCTTTATAGGCCAAGCCGCGACCCAAAAAAATTTTAAATTCTAAGCTCAGGGTTGAATTTGGCCTGGCCGACCCGTTTAAGTATAAATCATTATTCATAATATTAAAAAAATATTTTTATATTAATATTTATATATTTTATAATTAAAATTAAATAAATATATTATGTTATTTCAAAAATACTGTTTCGGGTCAAATGTGCTTAAAACTGAAAATCTAAACCTCGCGTCTAATCGTGTTGGACCTATTGTGTTGGGCAGGCTATCTAGCCCATAGGCAGGTTTCGTTGCTAGTCTAACATGTGATTTTTCGTTTTTGATATGATATTATCTATTATGGCTTTCATATTTTTTAATTTATCTTATTACTTTGTTATATTATTATCAGATTCTAATTATCATTATTTGAAAAAATAATAACAATAATAATAATAATAATAATATTCAAAGAAGTATTTAAAATTTTACATTAACATGCATAAACTCTCAATATTTAATGAGTTTAACTAATTAAATTTTAAAAAAAAAAGTGATAAATGAATAATATACTTTATTTACAATGCTTTCAAAGCTTATGAGATGATTTATTTTTCGATAAGTTATTATTTTATTATGTATAGACCTGCTCAAGGATCGGGTCACCCATTCGACCCAAATGGGCCTGGGCTCGAGTTCTTATATTTGTGTTTCAAACTAGCCTGACCTGACTCGGAATAGTGATTTTAAATTAAGACAACATATATTTTATTTGAATTTAATTATAAAATATATAAATATTAATAAAAAAATTCTTTAATGTGATGAACAATAATTCTAACTTGAATAGGCAGGTCTAGGCACATTAAATAAGGGCTTGGGCTTGAGATTTTAAAAAATTCAAGCCGCTGCTTGGCCCAACCCATGAGTAGGTTTAATCATATTTAAAATATAAATTAAGTTTTTAATATTTAATTAAATTATATATTGTATTAATATTTAATATCTAATATTTAATATTTGATTCATTTTGGATATGGTATTATCTATTATGGCTTCCATATTTTTTAATTTATCTTATTATTTTGTTATACTATTATCATACTCTAATTATGCTTACTTGAAATAATAATAATAATAATAATAATAATAATAATCAAAGAAGTATTTAAACTTTTACAACTAACATATATACACTCTCAATAGTTAATGAGTTTAGCTAATTAAATTTAAAAAATATGATAAATCAATAATATACTTTATCGACAATGTTTTAAAGCTCATGATATGATTTTCTTTTTTATAAATTATTATTTTATCATATATAGATCTACTCAAGGGTCGAGCTACCCACTTGACCCAATTGGGCATAGACTTAGGTTTTCATGTTTTTGTCTAAGATTAGCTCGACTTAGTCAGAACAATGATTTTAAATTAAAATAATATATATTTTATTTAAAATTATTATAAAATATATAAACATGAATAAAAAATATTCTTTAATATGATAAACAGTAATTCTGGCTTAAATAGGCAAGTCTAGGCACGTTAAATAAGAGCTTAGGCTTAGGATTTAAAAAAAAAATTAGGCCGCAGCTCAGCCCGACCCATGAGCAAGTTTAATCATATATAAAATATAAATTAAATTTTTAATATTTAATTAAATTATATATGATATTAATATTTAATATTTAATTCATTTTTTATATAGTATTATCTGTTATGGCTTTCATATTTTTAATTTATCTTATTACTTTGTTATACTATTATTAGATTTTAATTACCATTACAAATAATAATAATAATAATAATAATTATTATTATTATTATTATAAAATAAGAATAATATTCAAAGAAGTATTTAAAATAATTATTATTATTATTATAAAATAAGAATAATATTCAAAGAAGTATTTAAAATTTTACTACTAATTTATACAAACTTTTAATATTTAATAAGTTTAGTTAATAAAATTAAAAAAAAGTGATAAATGGATATATACTTTATTGATAATGTTTTTAAATCTAATGATATGATTTACTTATTGATAAATTAATATTTTATCATATATGAACATGTTCAAGGGTCGGGTTATCCACTCGGCTCCTTGGGCCTGGGCCCAAGTTCTCATATTTTTATATCATACTAGCCCGACCTAGTTTAAAACAGTAATTTTAAATTAATATATTTTATTTAAATTTAATTATAAAAATATATAATATTAATAAAAAATATTCTTTGATGTGATAAACAGTAATTCTGACTTTAATAGGTAGGTCTGGGCATATTAAATAAGGGCCTAGGCTTGGGATTTTAAAAAAATTTAAGCCACGGCCTGGCTCAACTCATGAGCAAGTTTAATCATATTTAAAATATAAATTAAGCTTTTAATATTTAATTAAATTATTAAATGAATATTAAAATAAAATTCATAATTAAAATTTTTGATTTATTAAAAATTATATAATTATAATTTCTTCATATTTATTTTTAATATTGAATTCGGGTTCGGGTTCGGATCATTTCGGGTTTGAGTCATTTTGAGTTCAGGTTCTTTCGGGTTCGGGTCATTTCAGGTTTGGGCTATTTCAGGTTTGGGCCATTTCAAGTTTGAGTTTTCTCGGGTTCGGGCCATTGACTTTTTGGTCAAATCGAGTTTAGCTCGGGTTCAGACTTGGGTTTTTTCGGGCAGGTTTTTGAGTTTGGGTTCATTTTGCCACCTCTACCAGTAGTTCAACATTTGAATTTTGTTAATGACCTAGGCACCTCTTTCATCCTTTTATAACCTTGGGTTTGCCTAACAAATCGTAAAAGAACTAATTGGCTACGTAACATAGCTTACCAATTGCATCTCTATGCAATTCCTAGATCAGTTAGGTGATAACTCTTTACCTAAGTACATCATATGCCTTTCACCTAACCATTGCCTTTAATGCTGAAGGGTCAAGTTTGTATGCGTCCGAACAACATGACATTAGTTGAGTAAAACCTATTCATTTTGATTTTCAAAATTAATTAAAACCTGATTTACTTCTAATTGAAATAACAGCATTAATTTATGATAATTTTAAAATAAAAGAATTATAATTAAATGATAAAAAATTAAAACCAAATTTAATTAGAATTTAGGATGACACATGATTAACAATTACTGTTTTTGGGCATTGTGGAAGGGACATGTCTCATTTTGCATGTAATCAACTCTTAAACCCTTTTCATACGAATCTGTAGTTAATATTTAAACTTCAAAGTTTGTTGGGTTTAATAATCTTTAAAAGGTAAACTCTAATCTCACCTAATCAAAATATATTGGTGGTAACCTTAAGTCTTTTGGTCATTTCGTAATAACTTTTTAGGGTAAAGTCAAACAAGCAATTTGATCCAACAATTAAGTCATGTTCCAACATGAGAAAATAAAAATAAGAAATTAATCCATCTAAGTCTGGCATGTCAAATTCAAGTTCGACAGATTACAACATTTAAGACTCAACTTATTTTTTTAATGGCTTTAACCTCGTTTCTAACGCCATATCTTTTAATGTGGTGATACACACAGGCTCTTAAACCATACTTATAGCAAATGTTGGGGTCCCGTGAGTAGGACTTTAACCTAGCTATGTGTGGCTTTAAACACAAACTTACACTAACGTTGTCTAATTACAGCCTTACGACACTAACTCGAAGAGTAGTGGGCATAACTACACCATCAGGCACGTACGTAAGCAAATACGAGAGCAATTATATGGAAAGAATGTTTTTTATTACTTATTCAACTATGTACATTAGGATGGTTCTATTTTCAACATCATTGCAAATGAAGGGGTGGGGGTGACCCCTATTTACAACCAATGCCCCCTTAGAACATGTGGTGTATAATTGGCCAAGTGTATGGCTAGCATACATGCTGTAAGGACTTCGCACATTAGTGTTAGCAAGTAGTATAGCATGTCTAGACTCTTCTGAATCTTTTTAGGGCATGCCAGACTGATTAGGGGGCAAAAGGCCTCTCTAAAGGCTTATAGGCCATCTTGCTTGTGTCTAGCACATTTAAAGGGGCCTGGCCTTCTAGACTCAGCCCACATGTTAGCACTGTGTAGACAAACTAGAAGCACTTAGGTGTGACAATGTTACTAAAGTCTACTGGGTATCTCTAGGGCATACTAAAGCTTTCTATTGTAAGGATCACCACCTTAGCCATATGAATGGCATTACTAGGACTCACCAATGTCTTAGGGCTGGTGTGGGAAGTTTGCACACATTTATCCTTCAGGTATACAATGATGCTATGGCCAATGCTTTCGGGTAGGCACATTCTTGAATACAAGGCATGACATTCTCCACCACTTAATTTAGTAACGCCTTTGTTGCTAGGCCACTCTCGCTCCATGCATGCACATCAATTCTAACCCTTACATTGCAGACCACGCTTCCCTCATTTTAGCTTCATTACCTTACACTCATTTTGTTAGTATCTATGACTACTTTGAATCATAGGCTAGATAGAATGCTCCTGTTGCCTTTTGTTAGCCCTTACATGTTGCCAACGTATCCTTTGCCATCTCTTCTAAGTTACTCACTGCACTCTTATATAGGAAGGGTAAGACTTCATACTTCTGCGATCATTGTGTCTCTTTATTACCACCATTGCATTCTTCCCATCATGTGCCCCAGAAGTCTTTACCTCGTGGCAAAGTCATTTGGCACCTTGCTGCAACACTTTCTTGGGCTCCTTATAGTGATCTTGCTCCTCTTATGTCTAAGGGCTCCTAACTTCATGACATAACCATATAGCACCCAGCCTCTTCACTTATTGAGGTTCTTCATAGTACTCGTTACCTTCTATTTCAAACTCTTCCACAGCTCGTACGATGACTTTCAGCCTCTTATGTTAGGGGCACTCCCTAACCCTGTGCAAACTATCGTATAAAAAATAGCTCAAAGGCTTTTTCTTATCCTTACCCTTATCCTTTTTGGCTTGCTCGATCTTAGCTTTATGTTTGTTAGGCTTTCTTTAACCTTTTCATCGAATGAGGATCTGCTACCCTTATCTCCCCTACTTATTCTTTTCTTTGATGCTTAGGAGACTTGGTGTGCTCTAACTCTATCAATAATTCAGCCACTGTTATGGCTCGACTTAAATCCTATACACCATAGAGTTGTAACTTGTTCTTTACCAATGGTTTTATCCATCTGTCAAGGAGAATAGTGCCTCTCTTTCACTCATATTAGGGGCTATAAGCATCAACTTAGAAAACTCCTAACAATACTCTCTTATTCCGTCGAGTTGAATTCCTCACACCTTGTCCAAGTTATACTCGGGGTAAAATTGTTGTAGTACCTCCACTAAAATGCCTTCAATGTCCATATTGCAGCTCTCCCTCACCTCACATCATCATACCTATAGCCATCACAACAAGATAATGTCAATAAAGTACATAGAGGCAATGCTTACCCTGGTCACATCCTTAGTGATGCCAGTCGCATAGAAATATTACTCTATGCCTTACAAGAAGTTGTCAATTTCCTTGGCTACTTTCGTGCCCTTGAATTCTTTGGGCTTTGAGATCTCTATTTAGTGCTTTGCTATTATTGCAAACACGTCAGCTTCTATAGTTACTTTGTAGACTGAGAGTTTCTCATTGAGCTCATTGATCTTTTTCCTCAAGGCCTCTAAGGCTTTATTTTGGTGGATGAGGTTGTCAAGAGACTCATTGAAAGTGCCTAGAACATCCTCCCTAAGTTCTTCCTTGAGTTCTTCTTTTTTTGAGTCAAGTTGCTCTATGTGCCATTTGGCGTCCTTGACCCAATCCATCATGTTAGCCACGGCCAGCTCCACCTTGTCTAGGCAAGTTTCTATTTACAAGACATATCTTTCAAGCTCCCTTTCGAGTCAACCTTTTTGCCCTTGTCAGTACTGTGAGTATCACCTTGCTAATTCTTAACAACAAACTAAGACAACATCGCAATAACAAGTACCCATGTGTAGCCTTCATTCTGATACCAATTCTAATGTACATAGCACTTTAGCTAAGCTATGTATGGCCTTAGACATGAACACACACCAACATATGCCTATGTGCAGCCTTATTACATTAATGAAAAAGTTATGGGCTCAGCAAGCCCATCAAGCACATGTAAGCAAATATGAGAGCAATTATGTAAGAAAAATGCTTTGTATTACTCAACTCAACTATGTACATTAAGCTGGTTCTCTTTCTATAATTCTGCAAATGAAAGGGTGGTGGAACCCCTATTTATAGCTAAAGCCTTCTTACAACATATGATGTATAATGGGCTAAGTGTACAGCTAAAATGTATGCTATAGAGACTTCTTACACTAGTGGCAACAATTGGTCTAATGTGTCTAGCCCTTTTGGGTCCTTCTAGACTAACTAGGGTGGTAAAAGGTCTCCTTATGGGCTTATGAGGCATCATGCCTACCTCTGGCATGCCTGAAATGTCTGGGCCTTCCAAATTTAGCCTATACACTGGCACTGTCTAGACAAGGCTAAAAGCCTCCAACAGCTGCACTACTCTCAAAGTTTGCTAGGCATTTTAGAGCTTTCGATTGTAGGGATTGCCACTTTGGCCATCTGAATGGCATTACTAAGACTCATACCTAGGCCCTCAAGTTAGTGTAAAGAATCTAGCTAACGCTCTTAGGTGAGCATAACCTTACATGCAGGTTGTGACAAGGATGTTACTCATCACAGTTGCTGACACAACATCAACTATGATTGTACAGCATGCGAGTCGGCAACTATTGTAACAAATATTGGCTCCATGTTCATGAGCCTCGTGGACTAGGAAATAGTAGTTCAAAAAACATTTTGCTCCTTACAACCTAATGTAGAGTTTTAATAGTTGCCCTTTTTGTCATAAATGGGTCATCGAGCTTTCTCCCACCTTTCACTTGCCTAAGGCTTTCTCTAGCAAGTAGCCTATTTCTTTGCTTTAGTTGCCTAAACGAATATGGGATCCATATCTACAAAGACAAAACCATATGTGTAAAAGAGACACCAACAAGGATAATGAAAGCACAACTGGTATTACATTCCCAAGGCCTAAACTCTCTCCCATTTGGGAAATATTTGCTGGTTGCTCAAATAGTGTCCCCTCTGCATTCAAATGACAAGATGTTCACTAGACAAAGCCTCATTTGGGGATACCAATGGCAAGTCGATAGGCTAGTTGTTCAACATCTTAAATTAGCTAGGTACAACATTAGGTTGAGAATAAAACTCAACTTTGGGTAGGGCAAACCCCATATGTAGATAATATGTTAAGAAATGAATGTGGATACCGTTTCATAATAAGCATTACATAGTAGAGACAGAAAAAATTTTACATAGTAGAGACAGAAAAAATTACCTATGAATTTTCTTTGCTTAGCGATTTGTCCTACAGGATATAATGCCTTCTCAAGAATATGAGTGGCATTTAGATTGAGACAGTGTACTTAAACATTTATGAGGGTTAAGTACTCATCAAAATTCACTTGCCCCCAGTAAAAAAATGTACTTGTAGTATATCACTATTCGACAACAATGTTCTCATGTTACACATTGGATAATAGTAATCTCAATTAATGTGAAAATCGTATTCAATACTTTTTTTCCTCTTTAAACTGAAGTACTAATCTTTGTAGTGATGTGCATTGGATGGTATATTGGTTACAAGACTCTTACCTCTTGACTGTAAATAGTACTAGAACTTATCTTTCATTTTCAAAGAGGACATATTCTTCACCATGTCGACTAAGGGCCCCCAATTTTCTTTCTTATGCATAATAAAATATGTTACTACAATGGTTTAAGAGTTTATACCATATCTATTCAATACCTCACAAAAAATGGATATAGTGGGAAATATAACCCCCTTGAATAAGGAAAAATGGAATGGTTCACTATCTTTCATGATATCAATCACTGTTTGATACACCCCAGAATAACTTATGCCATATTGATCGCACAATTGAAACCCCTAGTATCTAACCACATCTCCACTTCGTGAAGGGATCATATCCCGATAATGTTCGACCTTATGAAAATATTGGATTTCAAAAATCAATAAAATAACATTAAAAGAGTAACAGAATATGTAAACATAAAAATAGTTAGATTTCTTTGCAGATCATTGGGAAGGGAATTGCATGTAGTAAATTATATTAAAAAATTTAACATGATTTAATCACGTATCTAATAAGGGATTATCCAACTCTTAAATATTGTAATCTGAAGTTAAATTAACTTTGGAAGACACCTGACTGGTGGCAATAAAGACTCCTTGAAAGTATTTCTGAGATCAGAAGTAGCACAAGCATCATGCCTTTAATGGTGATCCACACAAATGGCTGTTGGAACCTTACAGTGATTCTCTAGTGTTAGCTAAAAGGTTTAAGAAGCCTTAGCCAAATGGTATGATACAACCGCTCTCTCACACACATAACTAAGAACAATTCTAGGAAGTCACAAGGATCTGATATAGTGCTGGAAGGAAATTATAGAGAAGTAGCAATAATAGTGTTTAGCCTCCTATGGGTGGCAGCTACTCTCTCTAATGCTAGAAAACTATTTTTCTCTGTTTTATCAGATCAAAAATGATTCCAGATCTGTAAAGATGAAAGTGGCACAAAAAGCTTAGGGTTTACATGTACCTTGGTAAGGATCTCAATGCTTAGTGCATAGGGTTTTTTCTGATAGCCGCTTTTATTGAAAACCCTTAACAATGCATATTAATACATTAAAAATTATGTTAGGCCTAACTAGTGGCTCATCCAAGCCTATTACTGCTAAACCCAATGGGCAGCGCCTTTTTTAGTGTTTCCATAAGGATCTAAGTAAAACTTTTTTTACCTAATCCTTTTATAATTAGACCTAGCTATTAACTATTTAATATCTTGGCCTAATCCAACACCAGTAGGGCCCACTGATGTTGCGCCTGACTCATATCAAGTCCAAAAAGGTTTTGTTCAAGTCCTTTTTGACTTAATAATTAGGGCTTTTGGGCCAACTTAATTTACATGCAAGAACATTTAATTATTAGTTAAATTTTTGACTAAGTAAAACAATTTTACTTCATGTAAATATTATTAAATAATTATTAAATAGTTATTTAATCTTTCAAAAATAATTATCTGACCCAAAACCTAAGTATCCCTATTGATATACCTAGTATTGGACATGATCTCGATAAAATGTTTGTTATCTTTATTACCACAGTAAGATATCTTTACTTAAATTTCATAAATCTAATTTATACCTTTAATAATTTTTAATTGAACTAATTTCAATTGAGTCTTCCTTTTTATACCTTTTATTTAATTAAGTCATAATTAAATCTCAGATTTAATCCAACAGATCATCTTATTGTGTGTGACCATTAGTTTCCCAACATCTTGGCAATGAACATAATCAATCTCACTAACTAAGTTCATAGATCACGAGTAAGATCTAATAACCTATCATGACTACCCAAATGTTGAAGAATCAAGAGTTAGATTAAAGAAACCCTTCAGTAACTAGCCTAGTACACCAAATATCTTAGAGAGACCATAAGCGTGATGCAATGTCTACTCATATATCGATCCATATTAATTCTTAAATATGTGGTTAACCTCATGAATTTGGAGAAAGTATTTCTTTTAAACTCATCATGTATTGGCCAATGACTTTATCAAGTTAACCAAAGCCAAGAACATATAAGATATGTCTCCATTATTAGTTGGAGTGGTGTTGCCTCTCTAGATCACTTATCCACCTTTGTATGCTTCATGCCATACCTAAAACCACCCCACCTTTGGCATTTATCTATTGTGGATCTGTTTGTGTTGGAACCAAAGTATGACACTCTCCATACTAGATGAACCGGTATCATAAGTCAAGAGACTATTTACAAACTGGCATGTGAAAATATTTCCATAGACACTTGAATTGCAATACCAAATGGAGTTCTCACACGGGCTATGTTTCTGCAAAAAAAACACCCTTATGCCATCCCATGTACGCTATATACTTGTTTCTGCAAAACAAACACCCTTATGCCATCCCATGTATGCTATATACATGTTTCTGCAAAACAAACACTTGTTTATGCATAACAAACACCCTTATGCCATCCCATATATGCTATCTACTTTAACCCATAAGATCGATTGCATACTTCACAAGTGAGAAGGCATAACACATTCTAGTCTTTGAGCATTATTAATGCCCCATCTTGGGATATATTAACACTTTGGTCATGCTACTAGCATGAAGGGAAACCATATATCACTAAATTAAGTAATAAGTTTATACTATTAACTTATATATGCCTTATCCAATTCAAGTGGCTCTAGGGATATACTAACACTTGGGCCATGCTAATCTTGCATTTATACGCCTTCGCTAGGGTCTTATCCATCCTACCATCCATTTCATTTTATCAGCACTTGCCTAACTATTACTAGCACTGTCAGGTGGTGGCTCAACACCTATAACTATTGCAGGATCATTACCCTCACCTGAAAGCCTACATTCCTTAAGAACTTCTTCACCAAGTTAAGTTCCTTGAAAAATATTACTTAACCTCATCATTTCACAGAGTATCCTTGTTGTTTCTCTAGAGTCCTCAGTAAGATATTCTTTACTCTCCACTAACTTCAAGTGCATATAGGGCTTGAATGCAACCATTCAAGTAAGAAACCAAAAAAATCCATTGAAGATAAAATCACAGGATTGAAAAAGAGAAGATAAAGAGTTTTACCTTAATAATTTCACATAAAAAGAAAGAAAAAAAAACCTTCGAAATTAAGATCGATACCGATTACATCTATAAAAAATGCAAGAAAACCCTCTACTGATTATAGGATTAGGCACTAAGAAAATGAAATTATAAGCATACAGAGTCTTAAATGGTGGATAAAAGTAGGTACAAATTCACAGTCAACTGAATTTCTCCAAACAAGAAATGTGAAAAAGACGATCAAATAGAAAATAGTAAAGAAAGTGATACATTAAATCCACAACTTCAAGAAAAAGAAATAGAAAGATAATGAAAAGAGGCTGACCTTAACATCAATGGCATTTAAAGTAAGACACCTTTAGGTGGCATGGCAAGCCACATGTTGAGCCACATTAGTTATAGTAACATTTGTACACCATGACATTGCATGTGTCTAACCAAACGCGATTCTGTGGCGTGCATATGTGCAAACTCCAAAATGGCACTTTAAGAAAAACATGCCACATAAACCATGAGGAATTATGAAAATATCTAATAGATATGTCCTGGGAAACATACTTTAGTCAAATTGCTGTTCATAGTAAGTTATGTCCTCACCAAAAATCAATCGACCTAGTATAGGAACAAGTCGATAAAAAGCTTTATACGACATTAACTCGAAGTATTACTTACCTAAGGTTTGAGTATGGTCACTTTACATCCACCCTTAGACTAGAGGGACAATTGATTATTGAGATAAATGTGCCTCAAAGCCAGTTAACTATAGTTATAGCCCAATCCACCTTAAGAGTAAAAGGCCCTAAGTCATGCATATGCGTACGTATATAACGATGCAAGGTATGCCTAAAACCCTAAACTAATTATTCAGTGTTGGCATTACTATTCTCATCTCTTGCTTCCTAGAACCCATGCTAATGTTAGCATCGAAGCATGCCTTGGAGTACGAACTCTAATGCCCCTCTAAGCTTCCTTGTCTTGCAGATCTTTGTATGGCTTGGAGCAGATCATCCTCCTTTATGCACTGTAAACAAGAAGCACCTATTAATAAAAGAAATTATGGACAGAAAGTGACAAACACAAATATGACACAAATACATGAATTTTCAAGTCCAAGTAATTGGTAGTACTACACTCAAACTCAGATTGGATTTCGTTCCACTTAATTCCTCTACTATTGATGGACTAATCCAAAAAATAGGCCTATCCGTTTGGAGCTTGATGATGCTAATAATAATAGGTCTTCCATTTCTACACATCACATTGGGTTATAGATCAAATCTATATCGGCAGTAATTGAATTAGTGCTAGACTCAAGTGAGACCAATTTAGTTAAGAAATTTACCTAAAAGTCAAAATAAAATTAAAATAATAAAATAAAATTAAAATAATAAAATTAAATTAAAAATGTTTTAATCTTTTAATTTATTTGTATGTACATGCTTTTCTAAATTAAAAATTGCCAACTCTAAAAAATTCCATATCTAATAAAAAATTATCTATTTTTTAAAAAAATTATCCACTAGCATATTATGGTATAATAAAAAGCCCACAACTCCTTTTCATTTTATTTTACAATTCTTTCTCACTTTTTATTAAGGAAAATTATAGTGTTATTACATATAAATGTAATTCTTATTTTTGGTTGCAGAAAAGTGGAAAAATTTTTCACAAAAATATTAAGAACAAAATTTCAAAAGTATATGTTTTTTATTAAAAAAAGTACAAAGGTTGTAATATTCTTATTATTGAGAAAGAATTAATATTATCGGTATAAATTTTTATATATATATATATATTAGTAAATTCATTTATTAATAAGGTAAATTATCATTATATAATTTTGAAAAAAAAATAACTTTTATGTTTACGTGTGACATTATGCAGTTTTATTGATAATATATAGATTTATACATAAAAAAATATGTCTAATATAGACCCAAGAGGAAAAACTTATAATTTCTCATAATTTAAAAATATTATTTATACCAGTAATAAAAATTTTCAGAGTAAAAATAGAAAATTAGTTTCTAGACCGGTTATAATGTAAGTGACTAAGTTTAAAAATAGAAAATTAGTTTCTAGACTAGTTATAATATAAGTGACTAAGTTTAGTGACACAAATCAAGTAACATCAATTTAGTTGATAAAAACACAAAATAAGTTAAATATAATCATATACAAAAATAAAATAGGGATATTTATTTTTTTAATTATATATATTTAAAATATAATTACAGTTTCTTAAAAAAACTACAAGCTTTGCAAAAAAAAAAAAAAACTACCCACTCATAAAATTATACATTTTTTATTTAAAAATTTATTTTCATAAAACATATTTTTTCACTTACTCAATGTGCTACAGTTTAATTATAAATAAATAATAAAAACAAAAAGAAGGAATAAGAAATTCAAGTGAAAAGTTAGTTTTATATACATATATAGTTAGTAAATTTTTTACTAAATTAATATCACGAGTCAAAAGATATCAACTCAGTAAAAAAATTAAAAAATTAAAAAATAAAAATAATATACTAATAGGATTATATAAATATTTTATTTAAAAACAAGATAAAAAATACATGTGTAGATCTGTTCAAAGGCTGGGCTATCCGTCTAAGCTCGAAGATTCGCTTGATATTTTGGAGGGTTTGGACAAACATATTAAGCCCAAAAAATGGGCTTAGACAAAACAATTAAGTCCGAATAAAAAATGGAACGAGTCTTGGATATAACTTTCAAAGCTTGAGCTCGACCCGGCCCGGCCCGGCCCATTTTACTATTACCTTATATATATTTATTTTATATTTTATGTATTATATAATTTTTATTATATAAATAATACATATATATAATACTATAATATAAACTTTAAAAACTAAGTTAAATTATCTGTATTTATAAACTTAATAAAAAAATTATTAAATTAATAAAAATTAAATTTTTTAAAAAATATATATTTTTAAAAAATAAATTATAAAAAAAATAATATAAGTGAGCCTAAATGATTTTGAACTATCTATTTACAAATATGGGCAAACTTTGGTAAAATTTTAAACCAATATTTTGAGCTGGAACAGACTTGAAGGGCTTGAACAAATATATTTAATATTAATACCATACTTTAGCTCGATTCATATCCGATCTAACATCTATAGTTTACTTTTACTCTATTTAAAAAAAAACCCTAACAAATAATTAACTTTTTTTTACTCATGATATTTACATTTTCTTCTTTCATTCCCAAAATGGTGTCATAATATAGTATTAACAATGCAATTCTTTACTACATGTTTACTTAGCCTAAATCCCTGATGCTATTCTGCCTCTATTTCGAGTGTTACAATAACTCGATAGTTTGGTTCGCCGAAAGACGAATTCTGCAGAATAATTATTTTACCTCCATTCTCCACAATCCCATAATAAGGATTCAGAGGTGGGGGTTTGGAATAGCCATGAGGAATAGGCAGAATAAAAACCCCAAAATATCCTTGACCAACAATTACCTTAATAACTATTACCGTAACAAAAATAAAAAGCCAACATTCTCAACACCATTTGTCAAAAAAAAAGTTTTAGGAAAGAGCGAGAAACTTTTCTCTTTCTTAGGTTTTTGGTTTAAAGTTAATATAAAAGGTTTTAGGGTTTCAAACTTAGAGAGGATGAAAAGGAGACAAAGAGGGAAAAGATATCTGAAAATCGAGAGCTTTGGACTGGTGGCCAGCAACGAAATAGAGAACGAAAGTCGCAGGCTTTAATTGCAGATCTACGCATTTTCAATGACTTTTCGGCAAAACCAATCAAAAAAATAAGAAAAGGGAACGAGAGGAAGGTTTTGGTGTGAAAAGGTCTTCGGCCAGCAGAGCACGACGGAGACAACGACTGCTGCCAACGGAATCTAGGTTTGGGGCGGTTTTCTACATTCATGAATATGAACAGGAAAGAGAGAGTTGGAGAGGTAAAGATGAGGAGAAAATGGACGGTGAGAGAAAATTGGGGTATTTATAAGAGAGAAAAATAAAATATTATACATTAAATATATTATTAAATATATTTAATTATTATATTATATTATTTATAAATTTTTTAATTATTCAAATTTAATTTAATAAATAAAATTTATATATTAAAATAATATATTAAATTTATAATTTGTATTTTAATAAATTTAATAAAATTTTAAGATATTAATAAGTACATTTTTATAAATAAAATATAAATATTTTATAGTATATAATATATATTATATATTTTTAAATATATAATATTTAATTATACATGGTTATTTTTAAATATTTTAAATATAGAGTAGTAAATATTTAATATTTGATATTTATAATTTATATTTTAATATATTTAAAAGATTAATTAATTAAATTTAACTTTATAAATAACAGTTTTATCTTTTTAATTTAAAGGTAAAGTAGTCATTTTATACTTATTCATTATCTATTCCTTAATACAATTTTAACCAACCAAATAATTTAATACTATT
>JBBYHM010000024.1:2258124-2270485 GCA_038381775.1 Adansonia rubrostipa | reverse complement strand
TCGGCTAACTAGTGAACTTGATGTCTTGAACTATTCAGCCTTTATTGTAAACCAAGACAATAGGTGTCACACAATCCCTCTTCGAACACCTTTAGTTCTCATTGTTGTGTTCATGTTGGCCCTGAACACATCCTGGTTTCATAGAGCGCTCTAGAGAATTTAGCCTTATCAATTCTCGTAGAAATGGCCACGTTTCACACTCACATAGGTGATTTCTTATCAAGAGTATCCTGCAATACCCTACTTGATTCTATGAAGCTATAAGCATCATTAAAAGCATAGCTTAACCTAACACCTTTGTAGGCAGCATTGATTTATCGTTGGAATGGGTAAGAGTGTTTAACTCTTTCAGTACTCTCACTAAGTTAACATAATTCGGTTGTCCTTTTGAACCTAGATCTTAGGATCTCCAGTCAACTAGGTAGGGTTGCCATTATATAACTTTTAATTTATAGGCTTAAGTCCCATTCCCCTCTATGATTTATAAACTTGCTCTCTCATTAAACCTTTAGTAAGTGCATCTACGATATTCTCCTTTGATTTCACATAATCAATAGAGATAATCCCATTTGAGAGAAATTATCTCATGGTATTGTGTCTTTGACGAATAGGTCGAGACTTGCCATTATACAAACAACTCTGTGCCCTACCAATTGCAGATTGTCTATTGAATTGTATACATATTGCTGGCACAGGTTTCAACCAACATGGAATATCTTTTACAAAATTTTGAAGCCACTCTGCTTCTTCTCTAGCTTTATCTAAACCAATAAACTCAGATTCCATCATGGATCTGGCTATATATCTTTGTTTAGAAGATTTCCAAAACACTACAGCTCCTCCGATAGTAAAACAAATTCGCTAGTGGATTTTGAGTCTTTAGTATCCGATATCTAATTTGCATCACTGTATCCTTCTAGTACAGCCGAATATCTCATATAGTTCAGTCCATAATTTGAGGTGTATCTCAAATATCTAAGTACTCTCACGATCACTTTCCAGTGATCTTGTCTTGGATTACTCATAATCTATTCAGTTTGCTTACTAAATAGGCTATGTCCGGTCTTGTACAATTCATTAGATACATTAAGTTACCAATTATACGCGAATACTCAACTTAAGATATTGCATCACCAGTATTCTTCCTTAGATGAAAATTTACATCTACGGCTATTTTGGCAATATTTGTATCATTCTTATTAAAACTCTCAAGGATCTTGTTCACATAATGATCTTGAGTTAATACCAAGCCATCTTGTGATTTAGAAATTTTAATTCCTAAAATCACATCTACTATAGCCATGTCTTTCATATCAAACTTACTGGTCAACCATGATTTGGTAGCTTTAATAATCTCATCATTATTGCCTAAGATCAACATATCATCTACATATAGACAAACGATGACATATCCTTTATCTGTATACTTTATGTATACATATTTATCGCATTCATTAATGTGAAACCCTTGTGACAATATTGTTTTGTCAAATTTTTGATGCCATTGTTTTGGTGCTTGCTTTAAACCATATAATGATTTAACAAGCCTACACATCTTCTATTCCTGACCTAGAACTATAAACCCTTCGGGTTGTTCCATATGGATTTCTTCATCTAATTCTCCATTCATGAAAGCAGTCTTAATATCCATTTGGTGTATCTCGAGATCGTTAAGAGCTCCAATAGCTAGTAACATTCGAATGGATGTTATCCTCGTAACTGGTGAGTACGTATCGAAGTAATCAAGCCCTTCTTTTTGCTTGTACCCTTTTATTACAAGCCGGGCTTTATACTTGTCTATAGATCTATCTGCCTTCATCTTCCTCTTAAATATCCATTTGGATCCCAAAGGCTTATGCCCTTGAGGAAGATCCACCAGTTCCCATGTATGATTTTTGCATGATGGATTCTATTTCATTGTTAATGGCCTCTTTCCAGAATGGTGCCTCTAGAGATGACATAGCCTCTTTAAACATTTGAGGTTCATTTTCTAACAAATATGTTAGAAAATTTGGACCATAAGTAGTTAGTACGTTAGTCCATTTACTCCTTCGGGGTTTTATTTATTCCTCCTCATCCATTTGTGGATCACCACTTAAGTCCTCATGGGCTCTTTTCGTATTCTTATTTTCTTGTGTTCCCTTGTAAGGAAATACATCTTCAAAAAATGAAGCATTCCTGTATTCAATAATCGTATTAACATGAATCTTAAGAATGTTCGACTTATACACAAGAAAATGATAAGCTGCACTATTATTTTCATATCCAATGAATACGCAATCTACAGTCTTAGGTCCAATCTTGACCTTTTTAGGCGGAGGAATCGCTACCTTAGCAAGACACCCCCACACTTTCCTGTATTTGTAGGAAGGTTTCTGACCCTTTCATAACTCATATTGTGTCTTATCTGATTTCTTGTGAGGTATTTTATTTAATATATAGTTGGCTGTTAAAATAGTCTCCCCCCCACAAGTTCTGTGGTAACCCCGAGCTTATCAACAAAGCATTAATCATATCTTTCAATGTACGATTTTTGCGCTCCATAATATCGTATTGTTAAGCTGAATAAGGAGTGGTGGTTTAATGGATAATT
Source organism: Adansonia rubrostipa (assembly GCA_038381775.1). NCBI lineage: Eukaryota > Viridiplantae > Streptophyta > Magnoliopsida > Malvales > Malvaceae > Adansonia > Adansonia rubrostipa. Next base: position 2,267,892 of record JBBYHM010000024.1, on the reverse strand, counting down.
CCATGTTTTGCGCAAAACTCACTAAATGATGCATCTATTAACCACCTCTATCATTTCTTATTTCCTTAATCCTCTTGCTTAGTTGATTTACAACCTCGTTTTTAAAGAGTTTAAAGGCTTCTAAGGCCTTATCTTTTCTTCTTAGCAAATAGATGTAACAATACCTCGTGCAATCATCTATAGAAGTAATGAAATACTTTTTACCACCTTTTGTTTGCACGAACTTTAAGTCAAAGATATCTGTGTGAATTAGATCTAGAGGTTCGCTCTGTCTTTCTATTGAATAGAAAGGAGCCTTAGCAAATTTGGATTCCACAGAAGTCTCACACTTGTAATTTTTATCAATTCAAATTTTTGAAAGCAAATCCAAATTGCTAATTCTTTGCAAGGTCTTATAATTTACATAACCTAATCTACCATGCCATAGATTAGAAGACTCGAGCAAATAAACAAAAGAAGAACTAGCTTTATTGATGTTCTTATTCTTTACAATAGTCATTGTATTAAGCTTAAAGAGCCCATTACATAGATAACCCCTCCCTACAAACATCCCGCATTTTGAGAGTACAAATTTGTCTGACTCAAAGACTAACTTAAATCCATTCTTGCTCAATAGTGAGCCAGCTACTAAGTTCTTGCGGATCTTAGGGGTGTGAACAACATTGTTCAAAGTTAGCTCCTTTCTGGAGGTCATCTTGAGCACCACCTTCCCATGGCCCAAAACCTTACAGGCTGAAGAGTTTCCCATATATAGTTGCCCTTCAGGAGCAGCTTCCTTGTACCCAACAAAAATCTTCCTGTCAGAATAGACATGACAAGTAGCACCAGTATCAACCCACTATGTCTTTGGGTTCTCTACTAGGTTCACCTCTGACACTATAGCAACTAGTTTAATCTCATTATTATCAACCATGTTAGCTTGAGCTTTTTTTTTCTTATTCTTGTTCTGATTCTGACGACAGTCTTTCGCACGGTGTCCAGTTTTGTTGCAGACAAAACAAGTTCTGTGAACTTCTTAACAGCTGCTCCCTTGTTGCCTTGGGAAGAACTTGACCCAATTGTCTTCCTTTTGTTGGTTTTAGGCAAGTGTTTCACGATGTTTGCCTTGGCGTCAAAAGACTACATCTTAACTCAGTTCTCAGAACCCCAGTTGTCTTCCTCTATCCTCAGTCGAAAAATCAGTCTTCCAACTTCATCTCTTTCCTCTTGTGTTTGAGGTAGTTCTTGAAGTCTTTCCATGAGAAAGGCAATTTCTCAATTAATGCAGTCACTTGAAATGACTTGCTTAGTACCATCCCCTCGGCACTGATCTCATAGAGGATCAACCGAAACTCTTAGACCTGACTAATCACAGTCTTGGAGTCCACCATCTTAAAATCCAAAAATTTTTTGACTACAAATTTCTTAGTGACAGCATCCTCAGCTCTGTATTTTCGATCCAAGGACTCCTACAGCTCTTTTGCTATTTTCATCAAACTATATGCGTTATATAACGAGTCATCTAATCCATTGAAGATGTAATTTTTGCATAAGAAGTCTGAGTGCTTCCATGCCTCAACTGAAGCTACCATGGTAGCATCCGTTTCTCCCTCTTGAAGTACCAGGGCCTCATCTTTCAGGAACCTAGCCAAATGTAGGGTTGTTAAGTAAAACAGCATCTTTTGCTACCACCTTTTGAAGTCCACCCCTTTGAACTTCTCGGGTTTTTCTCCATGCATAGCATGCAAGGCCAGCAGCATAGTAGGCGTGCTTGCATTCTACGGGATTAGTTGCGCAACAGGTGCATTTACATTTTGCGAGGATAATTGCGCAACAGGCACACTTGAGTTACCAGTATTTGGTTCGACCATCTGTTATAAACTAATAGGATAAACTTTTAGTATCAACTTTCAATCTTATAAGACAAGTTGAAAATTTCTTTATTGAAATTCAAGTTTATGATAATGATATCCTAGTATTAAGAAATCTTGTGACCAAATATATATATATATATATATATATAAATGATATTATCATCGAATCAAAATTGGAGCAGGAACTTTAAACAATATCTATACAAATATACATATGAATATCAATAGAACAAATAGAATTACAAAACTAAAGTAGTATATATAAATTAATATTGAAATAATATAAAGAAATATAATCGGCCAATTCTAGGTAAACAATAAAGCATACTAACTAATGATGACGAACTAAAAATCACCCACCATTTCCAGACCTCAAGCATAATATAATAGAACCGTACAGATATTTAATCATGTGCAAACTAAGGAAACAAATAAAGTCTAATCATAGAATGCTTCAAAAATAATGATTGTCCACATATATTTATATAAATATATATATAAACAATTTCAAAGAAATTGAAAACAAGAATTAATAAAAGCACTCCGATTATGCAGTGTATAAAAGATAGGTAGATCAAAATTTTAATACAGTTAAAATTCAATAAAATAGTATTGATTAATCCCACATTTTCAAATCAATAAAAATATATATATATACACATATAAAAGAAATCAAATAAAGATTTCAAATATTATTAAAAAAAAAAAAACATGTTTTTCCAAGATCAAGGAAGAAACAATTTATAAAAAAAAAATATGACATTAATTGAACACTGTCAAGCCAAAGTAACACACAAAATAGACAAAGGCGTCGAATAGAATTGAAATCAATAGTCGTAAGGATGAACCAACATTAGCAATTTTAAAATCAAATCCGACAGTATGTATAAAATTATACCAATATCGAATTAAAACTAAATTTGTTGAAGGAAAAGGAAATAGTCTGTATAAATATACACGAAATGATAAACGTCTTAAGATTGTTAGCTTCGAGCTACTGCAAAATGAATAAACGGTTAAAACGATATTCGAATAAATTAAATAATCTACTTAAAAAATCACAAAATAAATATACGTGTTACCAAAAAATTTGAAACGTTGAATGTTACACGATCAAGTCAAGGTTGAACCTCTGACCTTAAGACGTTTATTGCCTACCACCAATGTGCTCAACAGTATTTGCATCACATCTTCCAGGCCTCCTCGATCACGTTGCGATTGTTAGCACTTACAAGCATAACACTACGAACCAAAGGTGATGAAATTTTCTCTCGGATGACTAGAGGAATAGAGAGGAATAGAAGAGAGGAAGATGATTTTTGGTGTGTTTTTCCTTCTCCAATTTTACACCTATTTATAGGTGTTAAAACATAATCTGATAAGATTTAGAAGAATAAAATCTTTTTCAAATTTTAAAATTTAAATTTTAAATTTAGATTATGAAAATCTGAATAATATCAGAATTTAAATTTTAAAATTTAAATTTCATATGACAATTTGAAATTCAAACAGAATATTTTATCCAAACTAGCTTATCTTCCTCTTCAAGTGGGTATTATGAGAACAATTTCTCATTCACCTCGGATATAAATCGTGCATTATATTTATGCACCGTGTATACACATAATTATCTTTATTGATATCCAACATATTGTACCAGTTAGTAAGTATCGAGTGTTAACTAAATTTGTATTGATAGCTTTTAGTACCATGCCAATTATGGTATCCACCTGTACCAGTTATACCGGTAGGTGCTAATTTGTTTTTATTGTACTAGCTAAAAATAATTGTATCGGCTAATATATAACATAAGCTTTTAAAAAGAAATCAGATTAATATTGATCATAAATTGATTAATTAGACATAATTAGTCGTAAATTTGACAGTTATTAAAAAGTTTTAGCCTTACTACTTAGTTTAATATTGTTCTTATATTTATTTTTAAAACATTATATATAAAATAAGCTTTTAAAAAGAAATTAGACTGATATAGATCATAAATTGATTAATTAGATATAATTACTCGTAATTTTGACAATCATTAAAAAGTTTTAGCCTTATTACTTAGTTTGATATTGTTCTTCTTATATTTGATGAAGTTTTTTAGAACATTATATATAATTAATGAGTATTTAATATATGAAACTTATTTAATCTTATTTATTTCATATTAAAAAATATTTTCATGTATACAAATTAAAAATACTCAAAATCTAATAAATCTGAAATAGTACATTGAAATACACTGGCATTAACATATATCAATATAAAAACAAAAACGATATATTCAATAGTACGATATTAACTACTTTGTTTGCAGGATAAAGGAAATTAAAAGAATGCCGGCGTTAACATACCAGATGCACTCTCATACTTAAATTAATAAAAATTTTAAAGAGAAAGAAATAAAGCAGTAAGACAATAAATAATAAGCTTAAGGTTTTTGGTAGATTGGTCTACCTTACGTACTTATTTGTGACCTAAAGTTTACTTGTCCTTAACGAGTCGTGATGAGGATTTAGACTAACAATGGGCGTGGGCCATTATGTTTGGGTAAAACAAGCTACAACAGGTCAATGCTTTTCTCAATAGGCCCAAACTTGAAGGCTCAAACTCGACCCAAAAAAAAAAAGAAAGATCAATTCGGACCGGAACTTGAAGGTGTTCTGTTTTCACTTTTTCCCATCTAATCCTGTTCCTAGGTGAAGTCTTCGAAGTGGAGCAACAACCAGAGCGACAGCGCCTGCAATAAGGGAAGAACACAAAAGATCAAAGATGAACACAGACATAACAGCTTCGGCGAAACCAGAGTACCCAGTTGTAGATCGAAACCCTCCTTTCACCAAAGTCGTTGGCAATTTCAACACCCTCGATTACCTCCGTTTCGTCACCATCACTGGCGTTTCTGTCACCGTCGGCTACCTCTCTGGTAACTCTAATAATAATAATGGATTTCTAACATTGAAATGCAATTGGGTCTTTCTTTTTCCTCTCCATTTATTTAGCAGAATACACGTATATAATTCTGAAATTGATTGTAGTGGAAATAGGTTTTTGGTTTAAAGTCTAAGTCTTTTTGGTATTTGGTTGGTGCAGGGATAAAACCTGGATTAAAAGGGCCGTCAATGGTGACAGGGGGCCTGATAGGACTAATGGGAGGGTTTATGTACGCCTACCAGAACTCAGCGGGTCGACTCATGGGATTTTTCCCTAATGAGGGTGAGGTCGCTCATTACCAGAAACGTGGAGTCAACAATTAGCCTTCTTTCTTTCATTCTCCTTATAATTGTTTATATCAAGAACATTTTTGATGATGAGTGATTGTCAATAATCATATTAGTTTGGCTGATTTCATGTTGTTCAAGGCTTTTGTCTTGCTGCTGTACTCTTAGAAGCTTTAAGTGATTTTCTATGAGTCTAAGATACCAATGAAATTTAGTTGTCATCCTTTTTCCTTGTCTTTGAATGATTGTTAGAAGGCACCAACCTGTTTTAATCTCCTCTTCTTTTTTTTTATTTTTTTTTTTTCTGAATTGAATTGAAGTAGTTGGAGGGAACTGCATACGTCTTTGGGATGCAATTGATATCAGTGCAAAACTTATATTTTGTCTGCAGCAAAAATAAGACCCCTACATTTGAGTTTTCCTTGCTGGGTTCTCCCTAGCAAGTTAGATTGAATTCAAAATATTTTAGTTGTTTATTCGTGGCTTTCTGGTTCCAACTTCCTCATCATCTCTGTAAGTTGTGATGCAATTCTCAAATTCAAAAACTAGCTTTTGTAAGTTGTGTTTTCAGTGGTAGTACTATAGGTCGTAAGCGTATAACTTATAGTTCCGTGAATACTAGTTTCTTTTCAAGGGCAGGAAAACAGAAATTTCACTTCATAGGTCAAAAGATTCAGGCTTTTCAGCTTGTCTCTTTGCAATATTACAATCTAAAGGATGTTCACCATCCCAATTTTCTGGAATATCAGGTACCTAGCTACTTGCATGTTATGATCAATCTTAAATGTTTAGGCCAGCTTACAGAGTTCAGTTTCAAACATTTTAAAGTGGTAAATATTCATTAGTCATGCATAAAAATGTTCAAAATCGATTCATGTGACCTAGACAGATTCCAATATCGCTTGATTTGCGTGAAATTGGAAATCCAGTTCTAAATTATGGATAATGTTGATCGTTGGTTTTTTGTTATGAATTAGAAGTATTCTAGTTGACTCTTTGGACTGTGCCATATCAGTTGAGGAATTTCTTTTTCCTAGTTTAAAATTTTGCAAAATCTGGGTCTTGAGGGCCTGATCTGTAGGGCTTTCCCCTGCTTGGAAAAGCACTTAGTTGCCTATTGTGGTATACTGGTAGTCTACGTTGCTCCGACTCTTCATTTTTTCGGAAGTACTCGTGTCCGACACATATTCGGACATAAGTACAAGGGTATGATCCTCCAAGAACCCTCCAAATACATAAAAAATGTAGAAAAAATTGAACATGCCCGTATCCGACATTCACATCCAAGTCCTAGTAACATAGGTGGTAGTTTTATTTTGCCTATTTGTTGCATTCTGTTTGAAAACATAAATAAAATAAGACCACATATGACAAAAATAAATGGTCATTGATGCTGAGAAACATTTCTATTATCTTATCTGGAAACTCTTTGCACCTTTTTTTTTTTCTCACCCATTTCATCTTTATGCCAGCCTCTCAGCTTCCTATGTCAGACAGTTACATTTGTACTTAATTATCCTGATATGAAATTGATATACTTTGTATGATGACTAAGTAAACAGTAGGAAATATATTAGTATGTTATAAGTTGCTATAATGCAATATTTTATGGTGTCTAATTGACATTAATGATGGAGTGCATTTTAAGGTATCTGGCTGTTGTACTGTTAATATCTTCCTGTCACGCTGACATATTCTTCGAATAGGTATAGTATCGGAAAATATCTATTTCAAAGTCTCGATGAAGCTCGAAATTTTCTCTTTAGAGAACAGTATTGCAACGAAGCATTTGATGTTATATTTGACTTTTAGAGGCTATAGTTTTTATTATTGGTATTTGTTTAAAATTTTAAACTTTTGTTAGACAATAAACGGCATATCCTTTGACGATAGGACCAGGAATCAATCCCCATACATTCTGGGCAAGCAACCCTGTAAAAGAGGGGGTTAACATCACTGGACTTTAATATATTAGCATGAACACCATGGTTTACACCATTTGACAACTTAATTTGTTGGCATTCTAGAAGATTATGGTCTAAAACACACAACGGCTACTTACACTCACTATGTCCTACATTTGGGTACACACTAAGGGATGGGATAGATGCGCATGTCACTGGCGGAGACTTAAGCTTTAGGCATGTGAATCTCAAACTGTGACACACAAGGTTGCTTTAGATTTTGGACAGCATAGCCTTTCGTGTTAAAAGGTGTTTGTTTCTTTCTTTTGATGAAGATTATCAATGGTTGTTAATACCATGTGAGTTCCATTTAACCATATCAGATTAAAATTAAAAAATAACGAAATTCTGTTTCCAACGGGAAAAGGAAATGCTTCAAATCAGGGCAAATAGAATTGCAGAAATGTAAGTGAATTAGGTATATCAGATATCCGGATGGCGATGCCCAAAGACCCGTCATTGTGCTCCAGCAACACAGTTTGCTGATCTCCTAGCTAAGGTAAGTCTTTTTGGTCACATACTATAATGAAAAGTGTATTTTACTCTTTCTATTATTAAACTACACATTTTTATCTTTATACATTTGAAATTATAACAAAAAAAATAATTAATGGTGTTATTCATTTAAACGATGACATGACTTTATAAAATATGACATTTAAAATGTGATATCAACTTAATTTTCATCTAATTCGAAAATCTAAATTTATAAAGCTAAGTTACCATTTAAATGAATTTCATTAAACATTGTTATCAATTTTTTGTTTGCTTTAATTTCAGTTGTACAAGTATAAAAATATTTAGTGCAATAATATGAAGATTAAAATATATATTTGATCTGTAATGTAAGAACTGCAAATGGACTTTTACTTTAAGACTGAATGCCAATTTTAAGGGACTTGATATCCCAAGATCGAGGACCACTGTCAGAGTATGTCAAATTCTTGCCAATATAGCCCATGTAAACCACTCATAGGACCTGGAAAATGGGCTGAACAGGGAGTCCAATTTGCTTATAGTGGCAACTGCAGCTCGTTTAGTTGAACTTGTAGCCCATGTGACCCACCCATAGAACCTGTCATAACTGCAATTCTGCAAATCAGAAACCTCCTTAAAAAAGGGTACTTGTGTTTCCGAAACTTCATTTCCTACATCTAGATAGCTCAGTGCTTAGAAAAGGCGGTTACATGGTGGTTGAATCATTGACATTGAGGCCTGTTTAATATAATTGTTAGCATAGTTTTTATCGTCAAAAGTTATATTTCATCGTAACTTTAATATTAATAAGCAAAATATTTTGACTTGTATAATTTGAAAGCTAGTTTTATATGTTTAAAATTTTATTACTTTTAAGTATTTTTCTTTTTGACATTACTTTGTAATTTTTTTATTGTAATATCAAACATTTAAAAATTTGATCACCGCAAATACTTTTTTCTAATCCGATCTTTTTTTCTCTCAATAACAATATTAAACTAGCACAAGCCAGGAACATCCAAAGTCGGAGTAGTCATTTTCAACCCTCAACTATTGTATTATGTTGGATCCATCCCTTTTTTATTTTTTCCTTTTGATTTCGGGTAAAAGAAGTTAGTGACCTCATTCCACCAACTTTGTGTTTCTGGAACTCCTTTCCAAGTTCTAAGTTATGGCCTTTCTTTATTATTTAGCAGAAAAGTAAAGATTATTCCACACACCCCCCGAGTGTTACAAATAAATAAATAAATTCAAAAAAAATAAAAGTGACGCAATGCTTGTTTGGGTCAATAATGAAAAACCTTCACTATTGTTGGGTTGGAAAGAATAAGACAAAACTTTAAAAATAAATAAATAAATAAATAAATTTAGAGATAATCTCTCCTTTGATGTTCCACCAGCTCTCATAGTCATGGGCTCATTCATATTGTCTTTGATTAAAGTCCCTACATGAGCCAGATATGAGTTGTGTAGGTCCCTTATTGCTGACGCCATAGTTGTCTAACTCTCAAACTATTGTCGGCCAGTCAAGCAAATCACAGTTAATAAAGAAAATTTTGCCAACTTTTAAAAGTGCCCTTTAAAGTAATCATATAAAAATAATTTTCACTCAATTTTAAAAAATACGTAAAATTATTTACTATAAATAATATATAAATCAGCTTGAAAAATATATTAAATACATTTATCATTAACAAAACTAATATAAATAAACATATGCATATAGGTATGTGTGGTCGGTGAAACAGTAACTTCGATTGGAATTAGATACTTATACTATATTTAACTTTGGAATAATTATCATCTGATATGATTTGTAAATTGTTAGTTAGCCAAAGATTGATTTGTCAACGATGAACTATGGTATGTAAATGGTGATATTGAGTACCATTTACTATTTAGGTAAATATGCTGCTGTGGGATGCGATGGGATGGTCCGCTCTGCATTAGATGGATAATTCAAGTTTATGTTTTATATAATTTTATATCCTATAATATGATTAAAATATTAAATATTTTTATATAAATTTTAACATATTTATATTATTTTTAATATTATATTATATTTTATTTCGTATTTAAAATTATTACGTCTATTAACTCTGTTTAATTTGCCTACGTAACAATGTGATGGTTGCCGACACCTTTTAATTGCTGTGACGGCTTTCAGAGCGTGCATCTGCCCAAAAAGAGGCAGCAAAGGTTTAAAATAAGGAGAGGGGAATAAATAAAAGCATGCAGAGGAATTAA
>JBBYHM010000024.1:2213952-2236079 GCA_038381775.1 Adansonia rubrostipa | reverse complement strand
TTCATATCGAAAGAAATCTGATTGCATGCATAAGTCTCATCAATTTATTTCATATCAGAAGAAATCTGATTCCCATACAGTAGTCTAATCAATTTATTTCATATCAGAAAAAATCTGATCATTTTGCATTAGTCTTATCAACTTATTTTATTTAAAAAAAATTTAATTTTATACATTAATCACATACTTTCGAATATAAATAAAAACTAAAAATTAGTCACATACTTTAGAATATAAATAAAACTTAAAATATAAACTGTGAGGCCTAATACGAAATCGTTGTATCACATGACGATTTCTGAAAAAAAAAAAAACAAAAATTGAAAAAAAAAAGAAATGCATGGTGGGAAATCGCCATGCGATATGGTGATTTCCCAATTGTTCTTATCTCCGATCACCGAAATTATAATTCGAATTGCAATTGTTTCAATTTAATTGAGAAATCGTCACTTGATTTGACGATTTCTCAAAATAAGTTGCGAAATCGCCATCTGATTTGACGATTTTTCAACTGAATTAAGAAATCGCCATTTCAAATGGCGATTTCTCAATTAAATTAAAAAATTAGCTTATTTCGATAAATAATCTGATTTTGACCTATTTTCATAAATAAAAAAAATATTATTTACATAAAAATGCCTCCTTGTTGCCGCATAATGCATAGCATTTGATTGAGTAGGGTTACATAATATCTTACCACATTAGGGTTAGTTTAATGAGTTCATCTTAGATAAAATTAATAGAGAAATTTTTAAATTAACTTTTTTATGTGTCATTATTTTAATTTTATTTGAATTTAAAAATTTTATTAACTGTCCATTAAATATTTTTTTATAATATTATTGTTGCATAATATTTGAGTTCTTAAGTATTTTAAACATTTGAAATTATTATAGAAATATAAAATAAATGAAAATAATTTAAAAAGTGTATACATGAAAAATAAAATTTAAACATACTAAAATGATAAAATATATATTTTTAAAATTTTTGTATAAAAAAATTAATTTTCATAAAGGTATCAAAATTCCGAATTTAATTTCATTGCAAAACCATATATTCAATTGCAAAAACCAAACTCATTTTTTACTCAAAATATCGACAACCTGCTCTGACTAGAAAATCTTCTATCAGCTTCGCCATTTATCCCTTTTTGTAATTCTATTTTATGATTTCTGTTAATATGCTATTTCTATTTTTTTATAATTAATATATATATGTCCTTCTATTGCGGCCTGATTTGAATCATATAAATACAAGCACGAATTAGGGGGCAAAAAAACTTCCGAGTTCCGTTGTTTTGCTGCTATAGTTTTCTGGTAATCGATATGAACCCTAGATAGTTGTGCTATGAATTTTTTCTACTTTTTTTTTTCTCTCTGCATTTTTCATTTATTTCAGGTAAATAAATGTAATAGAAGATTTTAAAGAGGATTTTAATTTAATTAATGAAAGCTGTTAGTGAAGCAGGGGGGAAAAAGATGAAAACAATTAGGGAAGATAGTGATAGTGTAGATGGGGAACGGGACTCCAAACGACAGAGGATTGTGGATTCTGCATCTTCACTTTCTGAAGAACCGCTCGTGCCATACAATGATGATGAAGATGATGAAAAGAGGGCATTGAAAGAAGAAGGTGGTCACAGAGTGGAAAATGAAGAAGAAGACGATGATGATAATGATGATGATCCATATGGGAGAGGATCAATTCTAGAGAAGTCAAGTCGCCAGGTTGAAGTTCGAAGAGACTGCCCTTACCTCGATACTGTTAACCGCCAGGTAAGTTACTTTAAATGTTGAAGTTTTGAATGGGTATGTAAATTGTCCATTACTTGGTTTTATTTTTCTTTAAAGATTTTTTTTTTCAATGATTTAAAGTTCTGTTTTACAGGTTCTGGATTTTGATTTTGAGAAGTTTTGTTCTGTCTCTTTGTCGAATTTGAATGTGTATGCATGCCTGGTATGTGGGAAGTATTACCAAGGAAGAGGGAAGAAGTCCCATGCTTACACTCATAGTCTGGAAGCAGGACATCATGTCTACATCAATCTTCGAACGGAGAAGGTGTATTGTCTCCCCGATGGGTATGAAATCAATGACCCGTCATTGGATGATATTCGCCATGTTCTAAACCCAAGGTTTGCTCATATCTCAGTTGATCACTTTTACTTTCCCCATCCCATTTTCTCTTCATTCTTATCATCCATTTGCTTTGTCCCTGCACATGCCTGCATGTGTGCAATTGCATTATACATTTTCTGAATAGCTAGCTCGTGTAAGTTTCTGCCATAATATACTATGGATTATCTAGCTTGCATGAGGTTCATGTTTTCTTCAGAGCTTTCAGCTAACAAATTTAAAAGATTTGTGATCTCCATTACCAGATTACTCTTTTGATGCTAGGTATGGATGACAGGAATAGCTAGAGAATGAAAAGAATTGAAATGGTTGAGAAATAAACACTGAAGAGATTTAGGTTCTGAAATTTTGAGCAACAACCTTGAGATAAATAAATCAAAAAAAATAATCGAATACATTGCAGCAGCTATCTAGGTGCATATGAATAGGCTAGAGCTCCTATTCCTACAATATTTGTTATTCCTAGCAGAATACTAGTTAAACTTAATCATAAAACTTATCCTAAAATAAAACTCTTATCGTAAACAAAGATCTAAATGAATTAAACTTTAGTCTAATTGAATTTAAAGTGACATAGAACTCTTAATTGTTGATGCTCTTGCATCATTTTCTCTTGGTTGAAAGTCGAGCCCTATCCTTAGAAAAAAAAAAAAAAAAAACCTTAGCCTACACTTCATACATCTCTGGATCAACCTTCCTCAATTCTTCCTCCGAAATTCAAGTATTTTCACAAGCTGGTTTTCCCAGCTGCTTTATTAGGAACCTTCTGTAGGTATTTCCCCTCCTAGATGTTACTTCTTTGACATTGAGAACTTCTTGAATAATGTCAACTTGCCTAGTAGGAAGCTGGTCAACTTGTTTAGCAACTGTATTTGGTTCTTCCAGTTAAATCCCTCAAATTGGTATAGATCTGAGACATTAAAAATAGGACTGATCTGCAAGTCAATAGGCAACTCCAATAAATAGGCGTTTGAACCTATCTTTTTAAGCAACTTACGTGGCCCAAACTTCTTGGACTTCAACTTTTGATAGGCACCTTTAGAAACCTTTCTTTCCTCAAGTAAACCAGGACCCAATGTCCTCTTTTAAATTCCTTAAAGCCTCTATGTTGATTAACTGCATTTGCATATGCTACATTGCTAGCTTTCAACGAATATTGAACTTCCTTTTGAGTGCTGCTAATGTGTTCAGCAAAAGCTTTTCCATCATCACTTACTCTAGCTTCTTGGGGTAAAGGCTCCAAGTAAAGAACATGTTGGGGTTTAAGGCCATAAGCAAACTCAAAAGGTGTCTTCTTAATAGTTCGATTAACTAAATTTTTGTAAGCAAACTCAGCTTGCGAAATAATTGAATCCCAAGCCTTTGCATGATTTCTAACCAAACACCTTAGTATGTTTCGCAAACTACGACTAACAGCCTTAGTCTGACCATCCATTTGAGGATGACATGTGCTAGAATACTTCAAATCTATCCCCAATTTATGTCACAAAGTTCTCCAAAAATGCCCCAGAAACTTAATGTCTATATCAGAGACAATAAACGTTGCAACCCCATGCAAACACACCACTTCCTTGAAAAATAAATTAGCAATGTGATAGGCATTTGCTGTTTTAGAACAAGGAATGAAATGGGCCATCTTAGAGAATTTCTCTACGACCACTAAGATAAGAGTCATACCCCGTTGAAGTCTTTGACAAACCCAACACAAAATCCATACTTGAATCCAAGGCGAATTTGATTCTAGTAATGGAGTTTACAACTGTGTATTTTGAGAACTTCCCTTACTAAATTAACAAAAAGTACATTACCTCAAAAACCTTGCTCACATCCTGACCGTATGAGGCCAAGAATAGTGATCCGTGACCAAAGTCATTGTTTTGTCTTGGCCAAAATGTCCAACCAATCCATTCCCATGAAGCTCTTTTATGATATATTCTCGGAATGATCCCACAGGAACGCATAACTGATTATCGTTGAAAAGATACTCGTCATGCAATCTGTATGGCAGCTTATCTACTGCTTCTGGTCCTTTCAAACTTTCAGCACCTGATTGAAATAGGGATATGTTTGATGTTGGTTTTTTAACTCCTCAAATCAAACAACTTGAGAACTCATTATGGTTAAAATCAAAGATCACCTACTCAAGGCATCCACGACCACAGTCATTTCTCCCGTTTTATACTTCAAGGAGAAATTAAACTCATCCAAAGAAGAACTCCATTTGGCATGATGACCATTGAGTTTCTTTTGAGAGCTCAACTACTTCAATGCTTGATGGTTTGTATAAACAACAAACTCCCTGTAAGCCAAATAATGTTGCAAATATTGGATCACTCTAACCAAGGCATAGAACTTTAAATCGTAGGCAGATTACCTATGCTTAGCATCATATAACTTTTCACTAAAAAAATTTCAAAGGCCTCCCCTCTGGACTAAGAACAGCCCCAATACCATTTTGGGAAGCATCACGTTCTACAGCAAAAAGTTTATTAAAATCTGGTAATGCTAGAATAGTTGCTTTGGTCACGAGTACCTTGATGCGATCAAAAGCCTTTTGAGCATAATTTGTCCACTGAAAACTATCACTTTTCAAAATTTCAGTAATAGGACCCATAACAACAGTGAAATTTCTTATAAATCTCCTATAGAATGAAGCTAACCCATGGAAACATCTAACCTCTTTAAAAGACTGCGGTGCTGGCCACCCTTTGATTGCCTGAATCCTTTTAGGATCTGGTTTCAGCCCTTCTTCAGAAATAATAAACCCCAAAAACACAACTTCAATTTTAAAAAACGAGCACTTCTTTAAATTCATACAGACTTTTTCCTTTTGCAGCACCTCCAAAACTTGCTGGCAGTGCTGTAAATGCTCTTCCTTTCTCTGACTATAAACTAGAATATCATCAAAGTACACAACAACAAAAGATTGCAAGAAGGGTTTAAGTACCTTAGTCATGGCTCGCATGAACGTATTAGGGGCATTAGATAGGTCAAAAGGCATTACTAGCTGTTCATACAAGCCTTCAGGAGTCTTGAAAGTAGTTTTCCATTCATCTTCCTCTCTCAATCTGATTTGATGATATACTCCTTAAATCAATTTTAAAAGATACGTTGGACCCTGCCAATTGATCAAGCATGTCCTCTAATCGAGGAATGGGAAACCGATACTTGATTGTAATCTTGTTTATGGCTCTGCTATCAACACACATCCGCCAAGAGCCATCCTTTAGGAGCTAGCAGAGCTAGGCAAGCACATGGACTTTTGCTTTCGTGCACCAGTCCTTTCCTCGTCAAGTCCTCAACCTATTTTTGAATTTCCAGCCGCTGAACTGGTGGCATTTGATATGCTGGCAGATTCGATAAAGATGCATCAGGCACCAAATATATAGCATGTTGAATGCTTCTCATGGGTGGCAACCCTTGCGGCAAAACTTTCACTAACCAAGTTAGCAAACTCCTCTAACAATCTTTGAATTTCCTTAGGTTGTTCCTTCAAGTTTCCCTATTTAGCAGTATTTATTACTTTGCTGACCACAGTACATACAACCTCCAATTCTCTACTTTCATTCACCAACTCATTCAATTTGTCAGTCTTCTGCGTCAATACTTCCTTTTGAGGATGCAATGTATAATTTCTTCCAACTCTATGAAAAAAAAGTATTTTCCTTGGCCAAATGTTGCATATAATGATCAAATAGCCAAGGTTGACCCAAAAGAATATGACATGCATGCATTTGTACCACATCGCAAAACCCCTTATCATCCACATTGCTGCCCCTAGTAAACTTGACTAAGCATTAGGATTTTATGGGTATCTCAAATCCCTCTTAACCCATTGAATCTTATACGAATGAGGATGTTTTTCTATAGGTAGCTTTAGTTATTCCACGGTTTCTTTAGAATTGTTGTTTTTTGGGCTACCCCCATCAATAATGGCATTACACACTTTATCTCCGCGCATAACATGTGTCCTAAAATTACTTTCCCTTCTCCAATCCTCTCGATTGTCTTGGCTGGTCTTAGTGATTACCCTCCTGAGCATCAAAGATTCTTCTTATGCCAGGTGTATGTCTACTTCCTCTTCGTTCTCAACATAGTCATCATAGACCGGATCGAATTGTTCTTGATCTTCATCATCAAGTTCAACCAAATTCACCCATCTTTTAGGATAGGTATATGAAGCATGCCCGCTTTCTCCACAACTGAAACATTTGATTTGAGTTTCGCTGCTCACCCTACTAAGGTTGGCTTGGGTACTACCTTGAACCTCCTTTCATTCGTCAACCTTGCTGGCTCCCACTACATTCCCTTTACTAACTTTGCTAGTTGAAGAACCCCTTTATTGCTAAAAGTGCCTTGAGCAGAGCTAATTGTCTTACCAAATAGAGGCCTCGTTGCACTGTATTGTAATACTCGTTTTTTAGCTTCTAGGGCATATTGGCTCACATCCTCCAAGCTGAATATACGAAATATCCATAGCTCATCTCTAATACTTTGATCCAAACTAGCAATGTAACGAGAGGTTAGCTGCTCGTTAGTTTCGTTTAATCCCATTCTAGTGGACAAATTGTTGAAATCAGAGGTGTAGTGTTCAACCATTCTTCCATTTTGCCTAAGCAAATGAAACTTTTTATATAGTTCCATGGCGTAATCTGGTGGCAAAAACTGCTTCCGCAATTTTCCTTTCATGTGTTCCCAAATAATTTTTTGCTTCCCTTGACGTGCTTGCTGTTCTTCAACTCTCTTCCACCGTTGAAGTGTTGCATTCTTCAACTTAAGCTTCATAAAGAGTACTTCCTAGGTTCAGCCATAAGTTTCTACTCAAAATAATTCTCAACAGTGGCTTCCCAGTCCAAATAATCTTCCTTGGGTAACTTCGCATGGAAATCATTCACTTGGACATTCGCTTCCCTGCCATTCAACTCTAGAGCATATAACAACCGATTTTCCATTCCACACTCGTACTGCCAAAATTGCAAGTCCAGCATTATGAAAGGGGTTCTTAGGCTTTTCATCATATACTTACTCCAAACTACCTTTTGGTGTGTCAAAAGGTTCGTGATCACCTTTCGGAATTTCCATGCTGGCTTCCACATGTCCTTGTCATTGTAAAGCTTGTATAGCCTGCGACAATTCTTCAATCATGCACCTCAACTCAATCAATTCTCCTTGCTATCCCTGGTTCCCTCTACCATAGTTTGTAGCATGCTCAACCATGGCTAAAATTAAATCTAGAGAACAAATCTAGGCTCTATATCGCTCTGATTCCAATTTGATGTGGGGTAAGAATGAAAGGAATAGAAAAGAATAGAAAAAGAGTCGAAAAAAATTGAAGTTGGACACAAAGATAAATTAGGGTTCTAAAAGAATCCTTTTTGATTGAATATCAAAATAGAAAAGAATGAAGTGGTTGATATTTGCATATGATTTCCTTTCAAAAGGTTTCAATTTTTCTTTGGTAATAAGAGCACTTCACTTGCATTTTTTTGTTGCGCTCCGTATTTGCAGGTTTTCTAGAGAACAAGTTGAACAACTTGACAAGAACAAGCTATGGTCTAGGGCACTTGATGGTTCAGATTACCTTCCAGGGATGGTAATCAGTTTTGTTCTCAATTTTGAGGGCACATTTTTAAGATAAGAGTTTACTTTTTTCCCCCTACTTTTGTTTTAATATGATCTCATTATTTGTGTGAATCTTCAGGTGGGGCTGAATAATATTCAAAAAACTGATTTTGTCAATGTCACTATTCAATCGTTAATGAGAGTTACTCCCTTAAGGAACTTTTTTCTTATCCCTGCAAATTACCAGCACTGTAAATCTCTACTTGTTCATCGATTTGGAGAACTCACACGAAAGATTTGGCATGCTCGGAACTTTAAAGGACAGGTTAGATCATATGCTTATATTATTGTGAGATTATTGTTCTGGAACATATTGATTCACGGTTTTTCAAATTAATTGTGTTAACAGGTGAGCCCTCACGAGTTTCTACAGGCAGTTATGAAAGCCAGTAAAAAACGGTTTCGAATAGGTGTGCAATCTGAGCCTGTTGAGTTTATGTCATGGCTTCTTAATACACTGCATGCAGATCTTAGAACTTCAAAGAAAAGTAGCAGTATCATACATAAGTGCTTTCAGGTTATAATTAAAACCTTGCAGTCTGTATTTCATGTTATGACATCTTGTTTAAGTTAGAGTATTGTGCTTACTGCTTATTTTACACTTTGGAATTAATAGGGGGAACTCGAGGTTGTAAAAGAGATACAGAATAAAGCTATCAGTGAGAAGAAAGAACAGAATGGAGCTCTGAAGATTACAGATGGTGTAATTGAGAATAATAACATTACGGTTGAAACTTACAGAATGCCCCTTCTGATGCTTGGATTGGATTTGCCAGAACCGCCGCTTTTCAAAGATGTGATGGAGAAAAATATAATACCTCAGGTATTTTATATAAACTCCTTTTTGAGGTTTGTGCATAGACCCTTTGTAAATCTAGATGATAATTTAGATGACATGCACTAGAGGGGAGTTGTGAACGGCAAGAGAAGCTTATGCAATTCAATTTTGAATGTTCAGAAAAGCCAAATGCCTTTGATACCAATAAGAGTCTTTAAATATTTTGTGTTGGTTCTGCTGCTCAGACAGAATGAAGGAGAATGCTTTTGTGAAATAAAATTTGGAGTGGTCAACCAAGGAATTTTATGATTTCTCATTGCCTTTATTTTTGAATGTTTTTTAGGTTCCTTTGTTTAATATACTGAAGAAGTTTGATGGTGAGACAGTAACGACAACTGTTCGTCCACCAGCAAGAATGAAATATCGTGTGACCAGATTGCCACAGTACTTGATAGTTCACATGCGCCGCTTTACTAAGAATAATTTCTTTAGAGAAAAGAATCCAACATTGGGTGAGTTATATGTTCTTGGACATTTGTTTGATCAATCACTGGTTCTTCTCACTTTATACCAACTTAATTGCTCTTTTGCAGTGAATTTCCCTGTGAAAAACCTAGAGTTGAAGGACTACATTCCTCTGCCAGCGCCAACCAAAGAGAACGAAAGGTTGCGCTCCAAGTATGATCTGATTGCTAATATTGTTCATGACGGTAAGCCTGATGAGGGGTTCTACAGGGTCTTTGTACAACGGAAGTCAGAAGAACTATGGTAATTTTGTAAATATTCTGCATTTATGTGAGCGAAATGCTATAGATAGTGGATGACGATGATGCATCTAAATTTATGTTTTGCAGGTATGAGATGCAGGATCTGCATGTTTCTGAAACACTTCCTCAGATGGTTGCATTATCTGAAACTTATATGCAGATATATGAGCAGCAACGGTAGTTTAGACAATTCGATCAACTAATACTATTGGCATTTGCTTACTTGGTGTTGGTTCTTCAAGGTAAGTTCTTGGTAATAGTTGATGTGGTGCAAGTGAAACAGGGGGAAAAAAAGGAAAAAAGCTTCTAAAGTGACTGATTTGTCGTTATGAAGCTGCTTGTCTGTCTTTAACAATTAACACTCGTCTTATTTTTGCTGTTTTGAGGAAACATAAAACTTGCCAACCCCAGTTTTTAGTTTATTTGGGGCGTAATGTAATAGAGAAATTTGTGCTTATAAATTATTTTAGTTCAAAAAAAAAACTCAAATTCGATTTTATTGTTGTTAAGTTGAGCCCCAGCTGCTTGAGGTATTGAGTAAATCAAGTTCGAATATCTTAATGCTTGGATTGTGTGACTTGCAAGTCTAATCGAGTTTTCTTTTTTAAATATATATTTTTATTATCACGACTAATTAAATTTAAAGTTAAGTATGAGAATTGAAGTCGTTTTTAATTAGGTAAACGAGTTTAATCAAGTCTTGAGTAGTTTGATTTTTATCTTGAAATGAGCTTGAACCAAAAAGAGTTTGATGTTAAGCTTCTTGGTTTGGACTGTTTTCTACTAAACTAGGTAATATATTCCATCTCATTTCACGCTTGTCATCTTTGAGACGTCCCAAAACAATTTTTTTTAACACTTTATACTTTTATTTTATATATATATACATATATATATATATATATTTGAATTAATTTTTTTACTTTTTTTGAAAATAAAAATATGGTACATCAAAATTATAAAAGTTAAGATTTCCATTTTAACATACTTGAAAGTCAAAGATGAAAAAGAAAAATGTAATGAATAGAGTTCTAAGCAAGGGTTATAGTAAGATGAACAAATAAGCAAGGGTTGTTAGATTTCCTAAAAAATAAGGATATGCAAAAGAATTCCATTACGATTAATTGAGGCAAAGAGTTTATTATTATTATTATTATTATTATTGTTATTATTATTATTATGGAAGATTGAAATGCAAAAAAATTCTCACAAAATCATGTAGTGAATGTCGTTTTACGATGAAAGATATATTTGTCTAAATTTGATTTGATGAAATTATAAATTTTAAATTTTGATCGAATTTGAAATATGATCCAAATTTTGGGTCAACGCTTCAATTTTCTATAATGGCAATGGACTGCAGGAAATTGGAGAAACTAATTAATTGAGTGCAAATTCGCATTTTCCAAAAGCAAGGTTCATAAGTCAGATAAATTAGTGTTATGCTTCACTTCGCTAGGATTATTTTTATTTTATAAATTTTAATTATTATTAATTAAAAATTAATTATAAATTAAATTTTATTAAATAATAAATATGTATTTGGATATAAATTTTAACTGCTTTAGAGTTATCGAGCAAATCTGTTATTCTAAACACATTATTTAATTTTTTTCATAAATTATTAATAATTAATAAAAATTAATTTTAAATTAAATATTATTTATTTAAAATTGGATATAAATTTTAAATCGACTCGTGAGTTAACATGTAGATTGATGACATTAAGTACATCATATAAGAAGAAAATAAAGTAATTAATAAAATAAATTTATTTTCTTAAAAAAATTCTAATTGGGTTGGATGTGAATATTTAAATCGACCTGTGAATTAACTCGTGGACCGATTAAATAAATTATTTAAAATTAAAATAACTAATAAAATAATTTTTTTTGAGCAAGTTAGGTATGAATTACGTTAACTCAAATAAACAAATGAACTAAGAGGTGTGAATTGGTTTTAAAAATTTAATCTTACAATCAACTTTAATAAAAAATTGAAATCAAATAAAGATGAAGATAAGTTAAGATTGAGAAAATCAGAAGGTTTGGCCCTTGAACTCAAAGCTTATATCCTCTCTTCTTGGCACTTCCTTGCCAAGATGATTTTCATAATTCATTAGTCAAAATGTTACCTTTAACTTCACAACAGTGTCTTTTGAGGCTATGGTAGAACCTTCTAAGTCCCTTTAAGCTTCTATCGATACAATCCATAGTGTATCAATACAAATAAAGCTTCTATTAATACAACCAAAGGTTTCAAAGTTGTTAAGCTACTATTAAGCATTTTATCGATACAACCATTTAGGGTATCAATACATTTATATCAAAATCATTCTTTAAAGTGTTTTTCTTGGCTTTAATGCTTGTAAAACTATCTAAAAAATATTTCAAGTTAAGATATGAAGTAAGAACATATTTTTGAGTATTAAAAGAATTTGAAATATTTTAGTACCTTTCAAAGTATTTTCAAATTAATTCACAGAAAAATACTAAGATTGAAAACATTTAGATACAAGCTAATTAAGCTTTAGTTATTGTTATATTAAAATCAGGATCAATTCAAAGCTAATAAAGCTAAAAATCTCCCCTTTTTTGATATGACAAAACTTAAGATAAATTTGCATGCTAAAAAACTCCCTTTAAAAATTTAAAGAATTTTGATGAAAACTCTTCTTTAATAAAAACATTATTTCAAATATTTGTGTTTAAGAAAATAAATATCTTTTTGAAAATGTTGAAGCTAAAACAATTTTGAGTCACAATTCTATCCATAATTGTCATAAATAACATATCAAGCTATAACATGTCAATAAATACAAGTATTCAATGTAAACTCCATCATATTATCATCACAACAATATCCATATCATGTGCGTGATTTTCATAAAAGTATTAACGTTTAATACTCATCATGTTTATGATACATATCAATGTATCCAATATCCACAACCCTAACATATCAAAGTATTCAATATCAAGAATATTATATCCATAAGCAAATTTCAGCACATTTATAGCATTTCTCCCATTTTTTATTATATATAAAAAATGGCAATTCAAAGCTACCAAGAGAAAATAAGCATAAGCAAATTGCAATTGCAAATGAAAAGATAATTTCATTAACAATAAAAGGCATAAATATAGCCAACATGCTGCACAAGTTTTGAAAAGAGTGGAAACTTAAAAATAAATGCCTAAAGTTCTACAAGGGATCCTTAAAAAAAAAAAAAGCATAGTATGACTAAGCTTCATCAATTGGAAGATCATTGGTGGGTGAAGGATAAGGCGGAGTGACATGAGGAAAAACATCAATCGAAGGATCACCGGTGGGTAAAGGATGAGGCAGAGTGACATTAGGAAAAACTTCTGAGTTGGCATGAAAATGCTTGATCAACTCTAGCTAATGCTCCAGAGTGACAAGTTAAGTGTCGATGTAGGCAAAGCGCTAATCCCAAATATCAAGGCGGCCTATGAAAGTATCAAACATTATGCGCATGTTAAGGGTGTCGAGGAAGAGGTGTCGTGGCTAATTGAGGGATGGGCACATCATGCTCCATGTTATCACCACCATGGACATTATAATGCTCAGGATCGTCAATGTTCATGGGTTTATCATTGAACACGGGAGCATCCAATTGCATAGGTGGTGGTAGAGGTTATTTTTTAGGCTTGGGAACCCAATCGCCATGCTTAACATTATAGCCAATCTTCCCTATAGATTTATATTTAAGATAATGATGTTTTGTGATCAAAATATCAGGATCACAAAAAGGTTAAAGCCTTGCACCTCAAAGTAATACCTCAAAGGCATGTTATGATACCAACAAAGATGAAATAAATGGGGTTGTCATGGCAACTGGTCTTGATCATATGAAGCCATCAATAATCAGTAATGCTAAGCTTGGTGTGTTTTATGTTGTAAGGGTGAAGGACATGAGAGATAATGAGATACAAGAAACGATCATAGCGATATGAAGGTGGCTTTGTTGTCATCGATGTGTTAGTTGATCGGTGCCATACTCTTTTCGCTTATGCCTTTGTCTAGAATACCAAATGTAGTGACAATGAATACTCGGTTAACATTAAAATCATGACCCAAGAGATAGGATTAAATGGCAATGACACAATTACCACTAGTGTCATAGACAAAGTGGGGATTAATGAAAAAGCATAGATTAGGTTCACACAAATCAAGCAATTGAGGAAAAGCAATTTGGTCCATATGAAATCCTTGAAGGTTTGGAGATATGAGGAAAAGATAGAGCAAAGAAAAGGAAAATTGATAACTCAACATTATTTGGATAGACATTTAGGCATAAATGATGTTAAAGCATTTACAAGCCTGAGTGTCATAAAAGTATGGTTAAAGAAAGATTAAGTTTGGTTAAAAGGTTGGTATGGAGGTTGGTGGGAGAAAAAAATGTAGCACAAGTGACAGGATGGTCTCATTTGGTAGTATGTTTAGTTTAAGAAGGCATTAGGAGGGTATCAAAGTGAAAATGGTCTAAGGGGATTTTCATTGAACACTTGGTGGCAATTAGGGATTGAAGAGTAAGATGGATGGACAAAATTAGTTGGATGATGATACAGATGTTGGTGAGGTGTCTAAAGTGGTTTAGATGGAAGTAGACTTGATTTGGGGGCTTTGGATAGGTTTAACGAGAGCAACGTATAGAAAAAGGGTAGAAAGGGATGAGTAGGGCAAGGTAGTGTGCTATGAGCAAGTTGTAGGCAAGCCAGTGTGCTGTAGGTAGGTTGGTTTGGGAAAAAGGCTAAACACCTTGTGAACTATAACACTAGAGCATGCAATATTAAACTAATCATATGTAAAGCTGGCTATTTTTATGCATTCTCCATCAAAAACATATCTACAAGAGGACTGAATTTAACAATTTAAAAACTCATTCATCAAGCATAATCATAGGATGAAATCATAATTCAAGTTAAACAATCACGTAACCAAATTGACTTTCAGGAATTTCGTTAAGTTCATGGATAACCAGATAGGTCCATAAAACAATGTTTCCACAAGTCAGGCATCATTCAAAAAAGTTTATATGATGTGCCAATACTTAGCAAACTTGTTTACATCTTAAAAATGTAAAACATGATCAAAGAGCATTCATTAATCCAAGTTCACCTCCAATAGTGCAAAATATATCTTTATCAAGAGGTTCTGTGAAAATATCTGTTAATTGGTACAAAATATCAACAGACTCAAGAACAATATCACTTTTTTAAACATCATTTCTTTTAAAATGGTGTCTAATTTCAACGTGCTTAGTTTTAGAATTTTGAATAGGATTTTTGGTGAGATTAATGGCACCAATATTTTCATATTTAATAGAAATATTATCCATGGTAAGTAGTTTCAAAATCCTCTATTTGTTATTTTGTCCACAAGATTTTGGCACTATGACTTCCAATGGTCACTTCGGTTATAGACAAGGCAACACTATTTTGTTTCTTGGAAAACCAAGATATGAGCATATTTTCAAAAAATTGACAAGTACATGTCAACACCTAATTTTGTTCAAGCTTTTTTTGAAGCAAACTGTGCTCAACTTGAGACCTTAAATGAAATACACTTATTTCTCTTCCCTAAACAATTTTTTGACATCCTGAGACTTAATTAGAAGGTAATAAAATAAAATAATAATAATAAAAATGAAGACAACTACGAGTGTTGTGTCGCCTAGCACGGTGTAGCCAGGCATTATAGGTGATATAGTGCTAGGCCAAAATTTTTTTTGGGAAGGTTTGAAAGGCCTAGAGATCATACTGAGAAAAACAAAAAAATGTCATTTAAATGAAATTTATGAAGATAGATTAATACTTTCATATTGTATTGAGACATTATCGTGTTTTGGCTGTTCTAAGCCTGGAACATTCATTGTATCGATACAAGGTTGAGATAATGCTCATTATATCAATACAAAGGCCATATTGTATCGATATAATATCATGCTTTTCATGGATTTTTGTTCTAAAAACACCTATGTCGATGCAAACACCAATGCATCGATACTGTATAAAATTTTTTCACCATAAACAAGCTTTTTCACCCAAGTTTTCCTATATTTCTTCTTCCTAATGGCCTTAGATCACTTCATAATCATATAAGATGTCCTTCATAAATATTTTTACATTCAAATATAGGCATGAAAACCATCACATAGATTAAGCCATTAAAGCTTGAATGAGCTTGGAATAGATGAGTTTAATGTTTTAGTTGTGTTTAAAAAACAAATAACATTAGTTTGGTTGGCCTTTGACCATTTCAAGTTTAGTTCAACCAAAATTCAATCGATACTATTTTGAGTTAAAATATCTTTCTTTCTTAGAACCAAGATATAGCTATATTGAGTGGGGGGCTTCTCTTTGAAGCCATGCAGCTAAGATTATCCACTGAACTTAGCTAAAATCATGCTTCATTTAGAATGGTTTCAAGTTTTGATTAGATCATTTATCCGTGTAAAGAGATTGCTTACAAGTAAGCTTACGTAAGGTATCAAGAAATAAGTGGTGGTCCATAGGGATGAGAGGTGATCAGCAAAAAGAGGTTTTAAACCTCTTGGGCATCCAAAAATAGTGAAAGAGCTGGTTTTCAATAGAGAAAAAAACTAAAAAAGAAAAAAAAAGAAAAAAATAAAAAAAATAAGGAAAGAAAAAGAAAAGAAAAAAAACGATCTTCTAAGTCTATTTGAAGGTAGTTTTCTTGATTAGATTCATTTTGTTTCAAACATATTTTCTTTCCCTTTTGTTAGCTTGATGATCTCAAGCTTTGGCCTGGGTGATGATTTGAGCCAGAGATGTAAAAACCATTTTTTATGGCCAAATCTTAAGCAATGATCTCTAAATGCTTTTGATAAGTTTTCTTTGATGATTATGGTTTAAAATTTGATGAACCTCATTTTTTTCATTTAGAATACTACTTCTTGTCCAAATGTTTTATGTTAAGTTTCTTTAGTTTTTGTATGTTTTCATCAATTTTTTTTTTCATATGCCAACTTTTGTTGACTTTCTTTTTTATTCATGTTCTATGTTTGATTATGATCCATGCATTCTATACGATTTTCATGCATTATAATCATGATTGATATGTCCATGCATTTTTCATGAAAATATTGTGATTATGACAATCTCTCCGTGCATGTTAGCGTATCTATATAAGTTCACATTCATAAGAAATTTTAGGTTTAAAATCATATATGGCATACATTCTATGACATTTTAATGCTTATGATAATGCTTCATATGTTAATGTATTTTCCATGAGGATATTATGTTTATGACCATACCCCATGCATGATGTTAAATCCATGAAATTTCATGTTGATGAGGTATTTTGTGCATAAAATTCATATATGATGCCATTCTTGTATGTTTGTTGAGAAAAATGTTTATGAGTGCATTAATGATGTTAGAAACCATTAGTAACCATTTCTACAATGTTTTCATGCATATTAAAGATTACTTGTCATTTTATGCATATGGATACATTTAACTCATTTTTCTATAATTAAAAAATTACTATGCAATTTCATGCTTTTTAAGGTCATTTTAGTCATTTTTCATGATTTAGGGGTATTATATAATTTCATGCATGTTTTCATCATCTTGTCATTTGCCATGATTTAAGACCATTTATGCAATTTCATTCATTTTAGGGTCATTCTAGTAATTTGTTATGATTTAAGACCATTTGTGTAATTTTTTTGCATTTTGGCATTATTTTAGTCATTTGCCATCCTTTAGGGACTTTCATGTAATTTTAAGTATGTTAGGGTCATGTAGGTCATTGTCCATGAATTAGGGACTTTTATGTCATTCCATGCATTTTAATGTCATTTAGTTCACTTCCATTGTCTAGGTATTTAAATGTAATTTTGTGAATTTTGATGTCATTTAGGCCATTTTCCATGAATTAGGGATTTTTATGTCATTTCATGCATTGAATGTCATTTAGGTCATTTTCCATGAT
This sequence comes from Adansonia rubrostipa, assembly GCA_038381775.1. Taxonomy (NCBI): domain Eukaryota; kingdom Viridiplantae; phylum Streptophyta; class Magnoliopsida; order Malvales; family Malvaceae; genus Adansonia; species Adansonia rubrostipa. The sequence goes on along the minus strand of JBBYHM010000024.1, from coordinate 2,218,790 downwards.
CTAGAGAATTTTATGTAATTTTAAGTATGTTGGGGTCATTTAGGTCATTCTATGCATTTTAATCTCATTTAGGTCATTTTCTATGATCTAGGGACTTAAATACAATTTTATGAATTTTAATGTCATTTAGGTTATTTGCATGACTTAGGGACTTTTATGTTATTTTGTGCATTTTTAATGTCATTTAGGTCATTTTCTATGACTTAGGGACTCTTATGTAATTTTAAGTATGTTGCAGTCATTTAGGTCATTTTTCATGATCCAGGGACTTAAATGTAATTTTATGAATTTTAATGTCATTTAGATAATTTTCCATGACTTGGGGACTTTTATGTCATTTCATATATTTTGATGTCATTAGGTCATTTTCCATGATCAAGGGGCTTTTATATAATTTTGTGAATGTTGCGATCATTTTGCTAATTTTCCATGATCTAGGGACTTTCATATAATTTCATGTATTTTAGAGATGTTTAAGTCATTTGCCATGACTTAGTAGTTATTATACAAAATTTTATGTATTTAACTCATTTTCTATGATTTAGGGACTATTCTTTAATGTCCATGGACGCTAAGTCTATTTAGATTACTTTTCATAATCAAAGGATCCTTTTGTAATTTCATGTTTGCACTTTGGAGTTATTTTCATGATGTTATGTTTTTAATTTAATATGTTCATATGTTTTTTATAATTTAATACTTTTCTCAAAAATCTGAGGCAATATCTTCGAGTTAAAATAGTCCATAGGTATACTTCCAATATATGAAAGTCACCTCATCATTTACTTTATACAAAGGAATATCCCCTTTAAACTGGTAAATAAAAAATTTCATATTTTTCAAAAAATAAAACTTCTATATTCTTCTAGATTTTTAAGAGGGATGCGAAAAATATTTTAATTTTCAAAAAACTATAAAAATTTGATTTACTTAAGATGAGAAAAATAATATTAATTATAAATAATTCCAAAAAATGAGGACCTATAATCAAATATAAAAAATATTAAAACCAATCATAATCGAGATTTTGGTTAACACGTAATTAAGAGGTACTGACGTTTGGGCTTCATGAGAGGGATCGATCCTTACTCATGGTTGTAACTAACTCTCAAACCCTTTCATGTGAACTTTGGTGTAAATGTCGACCTCGAGGCTTGTTTTTGAAGGTTTTGTAACCCTTAAAATATGAGCCCCAATAGGTGACCAATCTCAAGTAGACAAAACTAGATTAGTGGTGATTTTGAATTATTTGTTCATTTCATTAATGACCATTTAGGATTAAGTTGGATGTGTGATTCATATGAGAATTGAGTCACATCCCAATACGAGAAAATAAAATTTATTTGGTTAGGTCTAGTGTGTCGGATTTACGTCCGGCATGTCATGGAAATACTAAAAGTGCTTTTCCTATCCATTTTGCAACCACCAAAATTGCAAACGATTAGGGCCATCCAACTCTAAATTATAGAACAAAGAGAATATTCTTCTTCACTTTCTCAAAGAGGTGGCTTAAATGCAGCTCTTTTAAAGACATCTATGACACGTGCTTTAAGTAAAAAATAAGAAGTCCTACTACAATTATTCCCCTTAGCTTTTATTCTGTTAGTCTATCCGCTTATGAAACCAACATAGGAACTTCATTCATATCATATTGTTTCATTGAAGTCTGTTTTGCTTTAGTTGAGACTAGGCACTTAATCCCTTAAAAAGAAGACTTGAAAAGGGCAAAGGTCTCGTATCAACCCAAATCCTTTCTTTTTTTTCCATCAAAATAAGCATGCAAAGCAAATAATGATCCTTTTGGGTACTGTAACAAAAACTGAGAGTGTCTTTAAGGTAGCAAATTTTTTTTATGGCAACTAAATGTAACCCCCTTGGTGGAGATTGATATGTAGCACATAGGCATACACTAAACATTATATCAGGTTTACTTACGATAAGATAAAGCAAAGAACTAATCATAGACCTAAGACTTTGACACATTTACCTCCTTCATCAATTTCAAGCTTTGTTGAAGCAGGCATAAGTATGGTGCAAGGTTTGTTTCATCCATCTTGAACCTTTGAGTAACTCTCTTTTGCTTGATTAATGAGGATGCCATCTTTAGATTGCTTGACTTGTAGTCCTAAAAGGGATGTTAATTCTCCTATCATGCTCTTCTCAAATTCATCTTGCATAAGCTTAGAAAATTCTTGACAAAGAGACTCATTAGTAGCATCAAATATAATATCATTAATATAAACTTGAATTACTAGAATGTTCTTGCCATTAACTTTTATAAAAAGATTTGTGTCAACTTTACCTCTATTAAAACCCTTTTCAATTAAAAATTTAGAAAGTCTTTCATATCATGCTCTAGGAGCTTGTTTTCAACTATATAAACCTCTTGAAAGTTTAAAAATATGATTAGGATAATAAGGATTTTCAGATCAGAAGATTGTTTAATATTAACTTCCTCAATGATAAAAATATTTAAAAAAGTACTTTTAACATTCATTTGAAATAATTTGAAATTATTAAAACATGCAATGCTAAAAATATTCTAATAGCTTATAATCTAGCTACGAGAGTGTTAGCTATATTAGCTTTGAATTAAGCTTAGTTTTGATATAACTAAAATTTAAGCTTAATTAGCTTGTGTTTCAATATTTTCAAGATTAGTATTTTTCCATGAAATATTTCATAAACACTTTGAAAAATACTAGAACGTGTTTTAACTTCTTCAAGCACTCAAAAATATGTTCTTAATACATATTTTTATATAAAATATTTTTAAGATAAGTTTTACATATTTTAAAGTCATGAAAAGCCTCTTAAAATTAATTTTCATGTGAATGTATCGATACAATGCTTGGTTGTAGCTAAATAACCTTAAAATACAGAAATCATTGTTCATGTACTGTTCATGTATCGAGATAGATCCTTCTGTATCAATACAGGACTCTTCAATGATCATATTTTGGACTGTTAAACACAATATATCGATACTTACTTAATTGTATCGATACAGAGGCACGAGGAATAAGCGGAAATGACATTTTGAACGCTCCAACGACTATATTCCTTCAGCAAATGTTCTAAACGGCTAAAATCATGATCAAGGCTATAAATAAGCCACTCCAACACCTTTAACAACAAGAAGAACCAAGAGATTGTGCTTAGAGTCATATCTTTCATTTTCTCCATTATTTTTGCTAAAGTAGTTTATCTTTGTATAGGATTAATTCTTCCTATTTTGTATTATTCATTTTGTATCTTTAGATACATATTTTTTTTAAGCCAAAATTCTTCTAAACACCTAACCTTTAGAGGTTTTATTTGTTTACAGTCAAATCCTTGTAAAAAGGGGAGGTTACTACTTAGACATTCAAAAGTAGAGAAAGTTTCTACTTAGCCTTCAAAAGCAGTGAGAGAGGGTTCTATCTTAGCCACAAAAGATAAGGGGTAGAGGTTTCTATCTTAGCCTTGAAAGATAAAGAGTGTAAAGGTTACACCTTGTCCTTGAAAGGTAAACAATTTAAGTTAGTGAATTATTGAAATCTGATGCAAGTGAGTTCGAGGTAGAGGACGTAGGTAATCGAGGCCGAACCTCTCTAATTCTTTAAGTTTGCTTCTCTTTCCCTTGTCTTTTATTTTTTATTGCTATTCATTAACTTGCACTCCAAAGTTTATCGTTTAGATTTCTTAATTTTATTTATCAAAGTTTTAATTTACTAAAATTTTAAGAAATTAATTCATCCCATCTTGATTTTATTCACCACTAAAAGGTCTAACAATTGGTATCAGAGCTTGTGTCTCATTCTTATAGGCTTAAAATCCTTGAGCAAAGATCCGCAAAAGACTAAGCAAATGGGTAGTGGTGATATTTTTGGTATGGGCGAAGAAGGACATTCAATCATGGGGCCTCCTCTCTTCAACGGTGAAGATTATGCTTATTGGAAAACAAGGATGAGGCTATTTGTCTAAGGAAATGATTATCAAGTTTGGAAGATAATCATGAAAGGCCCACTTATCCCAACAAAGATTATAGGTGATCTTGAAGTTCCCAAGGAAGAATGGAAATGGGATGAGAAAGACACTAAGATAGCTCAACTCAATGCCAAGGCCATGCATACACTTTTTTGTGCATTAGGCCCTAATGAGTACAATAAGGTGTCTTTGTGTGATAATGCCAAGGAGATATGGGATAAGTTGGCTATCACACATGAAGGGACTAATCAAGTCAAGGAGTCCAAGATAAGAATGCTCATTCTTGATTATGAGATGTTCAAAATGAAACCGGAGGAGAGCATCAAGGAGATGTTCGATAGATTCACAGACATTGTAAATGGCTTGAAGGGTCTCGAAAAGGTGCATTCCAATAAGGAGATGGTTAAGAAAATGTTGAATAGCCTTCTTAAGTCATGGGAAGCTAAAGTGACTACAATTGAAGAGTTAAAAGACCTCAATCTCCTTACCTTAGATAAGCTCATCGGATCTCTCCTCACGTACGAAATAAAGATAAATCATGGAAAAGAGCAACCAAGAAAAGTTGGAGTTGCATTGAAGTCTTCCATGATTGAGGAAGAGGATGATGATAATGAAGATGATGAAGATATGGAGATGATCATATTTGCCAAGAAATTCAAAAAATTCATTAAGATAGATAAGGGCAAATCAACTTAATCTAAAAAGGTTAACAAGGTGGTGTGCTACAATTGCAACGAATCGGGGCATGTCAAATCCGATTACCCATTATTGGAAAAGAAGAAGAAAAAGGAATTTGTAGCAACTTGGAGTGATAGTGACTCTTCCGATGATGATGACTCCAAGGAAGACCAAATTGGCAACCTTTGTTT
>JBBYHM010000024.1:2178758-2188919 GCA_038381775.1 Adansonia rubrostipa | reverse complement strand
ATAATCTTGAGATAAAGGAAGAGCTACAAATATTAATATTCAAAATTCTAAACTTGCTAGGTTTCGCCTTTTAAGAATGGTTGTATAAATTTAAATATGATTAAAGTAACATATTTAATGCATGTATTATTTTTATATTTAAGGTTTTAGCACATTTAAAAATTTATGTTATATTTATATTTACATAATTCATGCAAAAAAAAATATAAAATAAGATACACGTACATAAATTATGAAAGCTATTTAATCATGGTAACATTTTATTCTAGACAAAATTTTACTTACATCATGCTTTTTTTCAATGAATTTAGAATTTTCACCATTACTAATGGCAAATAGCGGTAATTTAGTATTAGTATATAATTAATTGATCAGAAAGTGGGGAAAATAATTCTTTCCGGAAAAGGAAAAATAATAAAAAGGAGAATGACTTCAAGCAATAAAAAACTATCATCCAATCATTACCAAATCACCTTCCACGATAAAAAGTAAATACCCCGATTCATGCATTTACGATAGATTCGTATATGTTATAATTATATTTTAAATATTTTATATTTAAATTAATTTAATTTTTTAATAATTTATATTATATAAATTTTTATTATATTATATTATTATTATTTTATATAAATTACATTCGTATAATTATATTTTACGTTATTAATTTAATAAAAATCGTCAATCACAAATTTAACGGTTCTGATTCGCCTTTAAAGTAGCAACCCGAATTTGGCAACACGGAATCCGACCCGAAATTTCAAACTTAAAAGCGAAAAAGGAATTGATCTAACTATCTCAAAGGTGAAAAAGGAAAAAAGTGAAGAGATAGAGGGAGAGAGAAACGAGAAACTCCCCTTTTAATTTAGAGCAAGGCACGGCAAATTCGCCACCGATCTAACGCAATCGAGTTAATGGAAGGAGTGGGAGCTCGACTCGGGCGGTCCTCCACTCGGTACGGACCGGCAACGGTGTTTACCGGGCCGGTAAGGAAATGGAAGAAGAAATGGGTACACGTTTCCCCATCTAACGGCGGCGCCGGCGGCAACAACAACAATAATCACTCTCAAAACCACCATAGCAGCAACGGTACTTCTAACGGTAGTAACGGTTCGCATCTCGTCCTTTTTAAATGGACCCCAATATCCCAAAGCCAAAACAACAATAACAACAACAATAATTCCTCCAAGGACGATGTCGTGGCGGCGCCCGAAGAGCCGCCAAGGCGGAAGTTTAAATACATTCCGGTATTTTCTTCCCTGGTTTTTCGTTAATTTCGATTCTTTGCTGTGATTTAAAGCTTTTATTGCTGTGTATACTTCTCTGAATCGAGTTTCTTGGTGGAGTTTTACTGTGAATTAGGATCTGATTTTGGTGTTTCTTTTATAGAATTGCTCGATCTGTGATTTGGGGTTTGGGTTAATAGTGTTTTAAGGGTTTTCTTTTGTGGTTAGATTCAAGGGAACTTTGACTTAATTTGTTGTTGGCTGCTTTGAAGTTTGAGGGAAGAAAAAGAGAAAATGTTTTTAAGGATTGCTTAAGACTAATGTGACTGATGGATAGGGAGAAAGTCCGAGCTGAGTAATCGGACTTCTGCTACTCCTTTACATTGACACTATATCATGTTTATTTTATTTTATTTCTTTGATTTGTGGCTGAAAATTTAGGAGAAACGTGTTTCTGATATAAATTGTTGTTCAATATATTTTGGGCTGGCCTGGAAGCACGTGGAGTCTCCATTTTGCTTCACTTTTGTTAATTTTATAATTCCTCAAAAATCTGTTCCTAGCTTGATCATAGATGCCGCCTAAGGTTTGGAAATCTTTCGAAAACTGATAATGTAATGCTAGTGAAGCTTTTGGATTGGATATAGAAAGCGAAGAAGATTAAGACTCGTATGATATATCCTTTTTTTTCTCCGATTAGTGTGAGCCTTGGTAGCAATGAGAAGGTTGTTCCTTTGTGGGAAACAGCCTCTCTGTGAAAAACTGGGTGGAAGGCTACATGCAGTAAATGACCCTCCCCTAACCCTTGCAAAGCAAATAGCCTTGTGCAGCAGAAGATGCCATTTTAGTCCAACTCTAACGAGATATTGTGCAGTTGCTTTATGCTAAACTTGTTTGTGGTAGTTCTTAAACCTATCTGATCTGATCTGGTATGTGAAACTATAGTAGCATAATACATAGCATATGAAATCTTACTGACAAAGCTGAACCCATACGGCATTTGGCGTCATAAGTCTTGCCTTGGCCCAGAATCCCTTTAAAATCCAGATTTACAATTTGTTGTTTGGTTGCTAATTGCAATGCATGGGCAGGATGCACAATTTTCTGCCTTTGTTCATATCAAACACTGAGAATAGATGGTTTGTCTAGTATTCATATCATATTAAGTTCTGGATTAGATAATCTTAAGCCGGTAACACTTACAGTTTTGTCAAACTGTTTTTATAGCAAATTTTAGGTGGAAATAAGTTCAAAGGATCATTCAAGTTTTCGGATCATTAAAAAATATAATTATTTTGACTGCTTGAACATGCAGATTGCTGTGCTAGAGGAACAGAAAATAGAAGCTGCAGAAAATGAGGCTGCAGAAAACATTGATGATGAAACTAAACCGAGTGAGAATGACCCTAGTGCAGCAAAGCCAACTTCCAGGAATGATGGTTTTGATGCAAAACCTGACATTAATGATGTACCTATGGAAGAAAGTGAGGTAAGCTGCTAACTTTCAATTTCTTTCCCTTGCGGGTGGAGGTGGTTCTGGACAGGGGCTCTTGGTTTGAGTTTTTTAGAAACTAATTACAAACATACCAGAGTAGAGACAAGTGATGAAACTGAACTCAATTTGATAGGTCGCTCTTGTAGCAGTATGTTCATAACACTGAGAAAAGTGTATAGTAATTTTAGAATGCTACAAGGAATAGTTTCATTTTGTACTTTTTAGCTCCATAAAGAATGACTGAAAATTTTTCCTTACGGGTCGAAGGTCTTGCCTCTACACTTGACTTAATTTCAATTCTTTGTCTCAGGAGGATAATAAAATAATGCGACAAGATCTGAATGAGAGCACTTTGGATTTGAGTTTAGGTTTGACAGCCCATGATGGCGAGTCTGATTCAAAAACAAATCGCCATGGACAGTTGGAAAGAGTGAAATCAAGTAGCCGTGGGACATGAGTCAATGATGTAGTTGTCAGATAATATAGTGATGAAGATGATAAGAAGACATTGGCTTAATAAAACTTACTTCTTAGAGATACAATTTTCCCTTCGGCCTTAAAATCATTCGGCTGGTTGTCCTTTAACTCTTGTGCTACATGCGTTAGAAATGGCTTTATCTTTGTACCTTTAGGCATTTTTATATGACACTCCATTGCTAAGCTGATTGCAATTTGTATTGATTGAAGACCAGAACAATCTATTTTTTGTTGGACAATCCCATATTGTTGGTTCCCCCTTTAGATTTGTAGGATATCTTGGGGACAGAATATGTTGGTCATACAAATTAAATTGGTTCTCTGAATGGCTTTTTATGGAAGCATTTCTGTCTCATGCATACTAGTATCCATTATCAAAATGGTCCCAGCTGTCACAGTACACAGGTGACATGCCTACCAAATCTATTGGGATTATTTAGGATTCATATATCCGACACTATCTTATTCGATTTTAAGATATTCTCATATCGTAAATTTGGATTCAAGTGTTAGATTTATAGATAGTAGCAGATTCAGAATGGATTCTGATAGAAATCTTTTAGATGTGTCTGTTCTATGTATACAAGTAATGGATTCGATTATTTAAATTTGATCTTCATTTACATATTTTTTAATTTTTTGTATTTTTATCTTTTAAAAAATTTATTTAATGAATTGGGATATTTAGCATATTCAAATACAAAGCGATTTAATGAATTAGAAGCGAGATTCAGCGTCTATTTTTTTTTTTTCGCTCATATACAATTATCTAATTTAGTTTATCATCCTGAAGGATAATAAAAACCAAAAATATCTATTCAATCCATTCATTCAAATGATTTCTAGAATGAAAGGAACAGGGAAAATAGAATTTTATATTTCAACAAATTGCACATCGAGGAATTGTTATCTAAATCGTATGTAAATTCATATAATAATATTAGTATAATAAACAGATAACAAATAGATTCAGATATCATGTAAAGTAAATCGATTTGGATGTTTCAAAAATTACATATACGTAGCCCATGTAGTAAAATCAAATATGTACAAATTATTACGAAGTAATCTTCACCATAGAAGAGGGAAAGACGAATATTAATACCTTCTACAAGAGTCAAGCATGTACACTTATTGACGAGCTCATTGATACACATCCCTTTAACCGTTCAAGAATGATGTTTTGGCTGGCGATTCCTGAGAGTGAAGTTAATGGAAGGCCCTCCTTAACACATTCATCGTACTTTTCCAACGCTGAAACAATGTCGCAGAAATCCGGCCGTTTCGCGGGGTTCGCAGCCCAGCAGCGCTTTATGAGGTGTGCGAGTGCCGGTTGACAACTCTCTGGCAGTGGAGGCCGTTCATTCTGCCAACACAAAGTATCGAAATTAGAGGAACCGCATCAAATCCCCCGCATTATTACAATTAGACTTTGATGCATCGTAAGGTTAAGCAAGATATTTGAAAAAGTGTACATCAGGAAAAAAAAAAGTGCCATGGGAAGTGTTCAGCTTTCTTTTATTGGAAACACTTCCATATTGGAAGATACTGGCTTCAGTTAGTGCTATTTGGTGCATACCCATATCTAACATAAGGGCATTCAGCAATAGATATGGACTAAGTTATTCGAACTTAGGTGTGAGAGTCAGATATGTAAATATGTTCAACATAAATATATTTAATTTTTTCAAGTTTTTTCATGTATTCGGAAGATTATTGGTATATCATATCTTCGTACCTATGTCCAGATATGTACTAGACACAGATGCCGACCATTGATACTTCAAGAGTAACGAAGAATCAGAGCAACATAGGATATAGATACATACACACCAAATACTTACGTTCATTGAAGAGTTCAATAAAATGGATATGTTAAAGTAAAGAGTTCTATCTTGCATGTTAAGTCTCAAGTGAGATTTTCTATCTGCACAAGGTTCTCATGAAAGCTCTCAGATTCTGAAAACAGTCAGCAACTTAAAAATTCATATAAGAGTTTATCTCAGTCTGCTTTTGTTTACATTTCCCATAGTGCCTACAGGAGGCAATCAATTGCAGAAACAGATCCTTGTCTTAAGAAACAACTACGATTCTACACATGAAATTCTACAAATACTAGACGAAGCTACCATCGAACGTGTGATCATCAATGATTAAGTAGTGAAAATGTCTTTAACAACCTCATATCTATATCCAAATATGTGTTAAATAAGAATGTAGACACGAGTACTTACAGAAAAAACTGAAGAGTTGTATCAACATAGCTATAGATATCTAACCTTTTCAGCTACAGCAAATGCAGCCTGCACAGGGGTCATTCCTTGAAAAGGAAGCAAAGCTGTTGTAAGCTCCCATAATACAATGCCGAAGCTGTAAACATCGACTTTCCGAGTATAAGGTTTCTCTTTTATCATCTCCGGTGCCATCCATCGGTAAGTCCCCATATTCCCTTTAGTTTCTCGGCTCCGCGTTTCTAGGCACGACGTACCGAAATCTGCCACCTTAACCCGCATTTCATCATTTAGTAGCAGATTATTGGATTTGAGGTCCCTGTGGATCACACCTTGTGAATGAAGATACTCCATTCCTCGGGATATGTCGAGAGCTAATCTCAGTATTGTTTCGGTTGAAAGGGAGTACGGCTCTTTCTTGTTCAGGTACATCCTCAACGTCCCTTGTGACATGTATTCTGTGATGATACAGTAGACTGGTGGCTTCTTACAAGCAGCAATGAACTGTAAAAGCACAAACTTTAGCAACAAAAACTTCCAGATTTGATTAATATGAGTAAAGAAGTACATAAGTAGATTGCTGACTAAGATATTAACAATTGAACTAAACGAACCGAAGCTCGAGAAGTTCATGAAGAAAGCTAGTAATTATTTTTATTTTGGTAATAAAGTTAGGGTATCCCAGTTTTTGTTTGGATCTATCCCCTTTTCGAGTGATCTTAAGGACATACTTTCCACGTCAATTTAGTGCATTCAGGATTTTACTTTCGGACTGCTTCCACAAGGACTAAGCTCTGGTTCAGAAAGAAAGGGAACTCCGCTCCTTACGAACTGAGCTAACCCCTCGTGGACAGCGAAGCCTGTAATTGTATACTACCAGGCAATGCAAGGCTAAGAAAGAAAAATAATCCAAGAATTTCACAAATCCTGGTGCAGAACAGAGTTTGCTTCCACAAGGACTAAGCTCTGGTTCAGAAAGAAAGGGAACTGCGCCCCTTACGAACTGAGCTAACCCCTCGTGGACAGCGAAGCCTGTAATTGTAAACTACCAGGCAATGCAAGGCTAAGAGAAAAAAAATCCAAGAATTTCACAAATCTTGGTGCAGAACAGAGTTGGCTTTAGATTACATGCTCCCATGCATCAAGTTGTGTATAACGACAGGTACCGGATAATTAATGTGACCATGACTTCCAGGCTACGAAGCATGTGCCCAACATGGAGATGACTTTGACATGGTGGAATAAGTATGAGAAACGCAAGGACAAGTAAAATAAAACCGGATGTAATTAAAATATAATTACGACATAGCTAGACGCATCCAGGCATGTACAATCATGCATGAAAATTTTATTTATTTTTCTTATAAATATGGAATTAATAAAGAGCAATTTGGTTCCAATTAGGTTTTTAACGTTGAAGTATTTAAATTCTAAATTTATTTTAAAAATTTTGAAAATCATTTATATTTAAATATTAATTAAAAAATACCAATTTTATTTTTTTATTGTATATTATTATATTAAAAAATTATTGTTATGTCCTATAGGGTCCATGTCCTAATTTTTATTTTAAAAATTCTCACATCGTACTTATTGTACTCATATTGCATGCACGTGTCTGCACTTCCAGGCTTACATGATACAAAATTCATGAGAATTTGGAGTTCAAATAAAGCAGCATCAAGATTTTCAGTCTCCTATGAAGCACAAAACAGCAAGACTAGACAAGCTCTAGTTAATGGCATGCTCCTTTAACCATTTTTTTTATGAAATATTCATTTTTAATATTCATGTCTGATGTATTTTTGAATATAAAATGTACTTATTTAATGATCATTCAAATACATAAAAAAATTTTAAAAAATAAAATATATTAGTGTTACAACGTGTGTGAGTATCATAGATGACATGGATATAACTAAATTATAGGAATCATAGAATCGTATTTTATCTTCAAAACACCCGGATAGAATTAACCCATGTATATATATTTCGATTATTTCTAGTCATACCTGAACTATGTTGGGGTGAAACAGACGTGAAAGCAAAGCTACTTCAGACTTAAATTGCTGCTCAAGTTTGGCTCTAATCTCCTCCTTTTGGTTTGGAATCCTCACCATTTTCACGGCAACAGCTCTCTGCTTGTAAATTCCACGATAAATCCTACTGTGAGCTCCGGAGGCAAATTTGTTACCTATAAACAATTGAGAAAGATCAGCCGTCCACTCCTCTTGATCCTCCTTTGAAACTTCCCATGTCTCCACGTTCTCAGAGTCCAAAATCATAGACCATGATTCCATGCTATCAAATCTCCTCTTTTCCATGTTCTCCATATCTGAATTGAACTGTGTTTTCGACGAGGAAGGAGCTGGTAAATGTTTGCTCTTCGATTTTCGAAGGCGAAATGCATGGAAACATGAGGTTCCCATTGAAGCTTTTACTACGTGATATATAATATATGGATTTAAAGGAAACTGTAGTATATATTGAAACTTTTATCCTGTCAAAACAAACAAATCAGGAAGTGGTATTTTTCCTTCTGAATGTCTGAATTGATTTTAGGAACTGCATGAACTGATTCCAAAGCATGGGTTTGGCAAAAGAATGAAAAAGTGAGACTGGTTTTCATGAATTACACAGAAAAAAAGAATTTCACGAGAGCGCCATGAGATACCTATAGAACGAATACCAAGTGGAAAAAGGGTGATGGTGGGGGTCTCATCCTTCCATGGGAAAAAGGGTTGAAATGGAGGAGCAAATCCATGGAAAATGCAAATTTTGCAGGGAAAAGACAGAAGAAGTAGAGAGTTTGCAGATTTTCGCTACATCTCTATAATAAGATGAGGAGGTTAGATCGTTCAGCAGCAGAAAAGATGAATTCATAGCGGAGATTTCAAGGGTATCTCGTGATTGCTCGGTTCCAAAAGTGAAGACTTTTTGAGAAATATAGGTAGACAGAAGAGCTTTTTCCTCTACCCCAATCCAAACTCCCTCTCATTCCTTTCTATTTTAGTTTTAATACATTAACAACTTTTATTATATAAATTAAAATGTGTTCTTATATTTATATTATATTTATAAAATTTTTTTATATATTATATTTTTATAATATTTTATTTATTATTTTTATATCATATTTAAAATTATTAAATTTAATTTTAATCATGTATTAAACTTTTACAATTTCATGTTAAACTCTGGGTGGGATATAAAGCCATTGCCATCCTTAGAACCTTTAAAAGGATTTAAAGATGACGCTAAGTTCCCAATATTTTTAACCATTCACACCACTCAAAAGTTATACAAGTGGCTAGTAGAAAGTAGTTGAACTATGTTTGTCCACGTGGCACACCATTTGCCGTCCGATCTAAATGGATTACATTATTATACAGCTTTCAGCTCTAAATTAGAAAATAGTAGTATTAAGTTATCGTCGTTGGTTACAATTCGAATCATGGGAGATTTCCCTCTTTCTATAAGTTTCCTTTCATTTTTTTCCTTCTAAATTTTGAAATTTCTTGTTTGAAATTCAAGTTTTAATAATAAAAGTCAGCCTTATCAAACCCTTCACTATAGATCTTAATATAATCTAATTGGTTCAATTTATTTAATTAAAAAATTTATTGTAAATACTTATAATGTTTTAACCTTTTTTCGTAGATTCTTATATTTTATTCACTTTTGACTATTAATAGAAACTAAATTTTTATCAGACTAATAGATGTGTTTATGAGTTAGGTTAAATATGGGCTAAACCGATATAAGTTATTAATGTATTATAGATTTGTTTAAGTCTCACCTGACTCAACTAGAAATATGGGTGTATTTTTCTATCTAAATCCGCCTATATTTATAAATAGGTAACTCAAGTACGTTTAGGTCAATCTATATTATATTTTTTTTAATTTTGAAATATGTTTTTTGGTTTAATTTTAATAAGTTTTCTTTTTTTTTTTTGTTAATATTCTTTTACAAATATTTGGTATCACTTCTATTGTAAAAAATTTCAACAAGTTAATAACTTATAAAATAAAAGTATAGCTATTATTATGATATATATAATTATATTATAAAAATATAAATTTTGTAATTAATAATCAGACTTAAAATTTTTTGTTTATACCTTGACTTATTTTTGAACGAACTTTACTTATTTATCTGGATGCATAATTTGAGCATAACGTTTTTTTATTCAAATTCTTTTAAATATCTACTTAGCTTTCGAATTGAATAACTTAATTTTTAAATAGATGTAAACACTATATAATTATCAATTTTTGTCATCATATTTATTTAATGGTCATGCTTGTAAATTTTATTTTTTAGATCTATTTATAGCAGTTCTCACAATTCTTTTAAAGATTTTTGACCCGGTTGAAATACTCTCTTTCGCATGTAATGCACCACTTGTCAACATTTCAAGCTTCTTGAATTAAAGAAAAGTAATGCATTAAATACAAAACCAATGCATATATATATATATATATATATATTTATATTTATATCAAATTGATAATTGAATAATCTTTAATTAGTGTCGATAAATACCGATACTTAACGCAAACTTCTATGGAAAACCATCAAGATTCAAATTCGTTCAAATAAAAATCATCAGCCAGGGAGAACTGACAAACAAAAGCAATTCCATTCCATTCACCATTGTTCTATCAGTCACTTCCACCAGAAGATAAACAGCAGAATATCTATATGATCAGAAACAAATTAAGTACCC
>JBBYHM010000024.1:2164394-2175947 GCA_038381775.1 Adansonia rubrostipa | reverse complement strand
CCGTGGTTTTGGGTGGTAACACTTACTTCCTCTTTATTTTCATTCTATTTACAACTATAATAATGTCTTTAAAAAAGTTACAAAAAATTTGGTTTTGGGATGTAACATTCAGCCCTTGTTTTTAAAAATTGATACTTATTCCTCTATGCTTTCATCTTCTATCACTTACCTACCACCATTAATTTCTTGCAACAAATTTTAAGGACTCATTATAGTTCATGATTTAAGCTTAAATGGCATTTTATAATTTTTCTCAAGGTGATGAAAACAAGAATTTATTACCAAATTTCATTCAAGATTTCAAATTTTTAGATTTCAACTTTCACAAAATTAACATATTTGAAGGCATGAAACATGGATTTAAAGCTTTAACAGTCTTCAACTTTAAGCCATTATCAAATCATCTGCACTCTTAATAAGCTCAAGTATGCCTTTGAAAAAACTGAAAAAGAAATCATAAAAAAGTATTAATTATTAAAATTAGCATCATGCTACCAATAACATTAAACCAGCTATTGCTCCTTTATTTCTTGCAACAACTTCCAACTTCATCATCCACATTAATGCGATAGCCATATTTGCAATTGCTTACAATATGTTATGGCTTCTAAAATAAATCCTTTTTGCCTTAGCTGTAATTCTATTATTCTTCTATTTGCATTTGTCGTGAAAAAGCCTAACATTGACCTCAATGCATCATTTTAAAATATTTTTGATTTGTTTTGCATTTAAATCAAGAGATAACTTTTAACTTTATAATGTAAATATAGAGTTATTTTTCCTTTCAATCTTGTATATATTTTTATTCTCTCAAATTGAAACATATAAGTTTAGATTTTTAGTTAACTTTTCTCATATAAAAAATTACAAATAAAAAAATTGAAATTAGAAAAAAAAAACCAAAGATGAAAGCACAGGGTAATAAGTATTGATTTTTAAAGCATAAAGTCTTAGATGTTATATCCTTAAATCAAAACGGTTTTTTATACTTTTTTGAACAATGTTATAATGCTTGTCAATGTAGTGAAAGTAAAGTGTTTTTTTTTTTTAACATAGAGGATTAAGTGTTATCACCTCTAAGCTATAGGAGATTTTTGTACTTTTCTAAAATTTAAAATTGACTTTTTTTGTAAGATGCATGGGTCTTGTCTATCCAAATCTCCTCTCATCAACTTGTCATTGCCTTATTTTTTGGTAAGCATTTTCACATTCATAGTACTTCATAAAAAATGTTTTGCTTTAAATTTAAACTTATAAAAATGAATAAAATTCAAAAGATAAAATATGTGAGATTTTTAAATTGTTAATTGAATTGTTAATTAAAACAAATACTAAATATATGATTCTGATATTGAATAAATGTTTAATATAATAATTAATTAATAAAAAATATGTATTTAAGTTAATAATATGATTTTAAAATATGATTAAACACTACAATCGAAAGACAAATTTTCGATAAATTTTTTTTGTTTGAAATAAATTAGTATTTTTTTACAAAATTAGATTATTTCTGATGAATTTTTTTAAAAAATAATACAAAGTTTTCAACTGAAATGCTATCAAAAAAAGTGAACTTTCATCAAAAAAAGTGAACTTTCATCAAAAAAAGTTTTGATGCGTTAACTATTCATGTGTGACAAACATGCATCAAATTTATTTTTGAAAGAATAAGGTTTTTTTTTTTCTAATGAAATATTTTATCAAAAATAATAAATCTTTTAAAATAAACCATAAGAAAAAAACTTGTTAGAAAAATCTTATTTTTAATAGATTTTTTAATTCAAAGACTATTTTTTATCAAAAAATTCATTGAAAATACTTTTCCAACTAAATTTAGTAGCTTTTGCTTTTCGAGAAAATTCTTTAATGAAAACTATTACTAACCGAAAATTCTATCAATAACAGTTTTCATGATTAAATTGAAGATAATGGAGAGAAATTTCTCATCTAAACTTTTATTGACGAAATTTTTTGTCGAAAAAAGTCAAAATTTCATTGGAAATATTATTTTATATGAAATTTTTCTGACAAAATTTTTGATTAGTCATAGTTTTTGCAATGGAATTGAAAAGAATAAATGAAAATTTCTTACCTAAACTCTTTTAACAAAATTTTTCATCAAAAAAGTTAAAATTTAATTGAAAATAATCTAGCTATAAAAAAATAGAAATTATACGTTGAGAATATTAACTACAACAACTATTTTGCAAAAATTTTCAAGTAGTTACTTATTAATTAGATAATATTTTCTAATTTAGAGTTTTTAGGTGAAATTTCTTAACTTATTCAAAACTATTAAAGCCATATTATTATTAATTAAGTGAATTTATAATTTATACCAAATATTTAATTAATATAAACAAAAAATAAAAGCTACTACATTTTATAAAGCATAATAATATCTCACTTGTTAATAACTCTATTAGAATATTTGAAAAGGTTAATAAATTTTTTCAAAATATATGACACCTTTTAGTTATTAAGAATATCTTTTTTAAACATATTTTTAAAATTTTTTTTAAATATTTATAATCAAGTTTTACTAATTTTTCAGTATACTCAAACAAAACATAGTTCTAAAATTAAAATTTTTTATCTACTACCTCTACATTTTCCATAGCTATTAATTAATTTAATATTTTTTAATAATTATTTTGAATTAAAAGTAACATTAACCTAAATTAATGAAAATATTAATTTAATAGTAATAAAATTGTTACTTTATAATTTCTTACTTTATAATTTTTTTTTTATTTTTCTTAGCCACAAAGTCTATGTGATTAACTGTTAAAAAAAAAAGCTTTATTTTCTTAAGATTATAATTTTGCCATCCACTCTTTCAATGTACAATCAAACTATTTGTATTTACTTTCAATTTTTGTAGTGTAAGCATATAATAAATTTAAATTAGTGACATTAATGCTATTTTTAAACGACTACAAATACCGTTATTCAAATTTTTTAATCAACATAGGTGTACTAGATGAATATATCTCAACATTATAATAACTTTTTTCTTCCAATAAAAAAATAAAATTTATTAAAATAAATAAAATTAAAATGCATTAATGCTTAATCATTATAGCATTTTTTTCTAATAAATTTACTCTTACATATATACAAACATTGACAAAAGACTTTTTCAATCTATAAACCAAGTATTCATTTTTTAAAAAATATTTTTCTCGTGCGTTTATCGTGCATAGTTACTTATCATTTTCTTTAAAAGATTATAAATTTTTACTTATATCAAAAACCTTAATCACAAAAATATTCAAACACAAGTATTTTTTAATTTTTGATTTTTTAATTTTATTTATACTTTTTTTAAATCAAATTAATTTTACTTTTATTTTTTTAATTTTGATTTCTATCCCTAAATAAATTTAAAATTTTACGAATAAAATAAGTAGTTGTTAGCGATTTTTTTTGGTACTATAAATTTAATAATTCATTTTAAATATATGCATGTATATTTTTTATTTATATATTATAGTTATTGATATTATATTGATTCAATTATAAGATAAAATAAAATTTTAATATTATAACATTTTTTTCTTATTTATTTCGTACTATTCGTAACAACATATCACAATTAGTATTGATACATACCGCTATTAAGCAAAAAAGTTAGAACTTTTTTTAACAAATGTAATAATGAAAAAAAATAAAAAATAAAGTTATTAAAATAAAAAGTTAGAAACTTTTTAAAATACATGTCAAAATGAAAAAGTGAGAATATGAAAAATAAAAATAAAAATAAAAATATAGTACATAAATAAAAACTTATAGTTTTTTTAAAATGCATATGAAAATGAAAAAAATTATATAAATAAGATATAAATAAAATCTTAAAATATTTCAAATTTTATTTTTTTATAATAAGATTAAATAAAAACTCTTATATACGTAATGTTAGAAATAATTTGCGTAATCCTTGTTAGGTATTTAAATTAAATTTTATTTTCTATAATAATAAATTTTTGTAATAATAAAAAGTTAGAGTTTTCTCGGAATACAAATAAAACTAAAAAAATTAAATAAATAAAAACTTAAAACTTTTTTAAAGTGTAGATCAAAATTTTTTTTAAAAAAAATTAAGAAATAGAGTACCTAAATAAAAAGTCAAAGCTTTTTAAAAGTTTACTATTTTTCCGTGATAATTAATGATGAGAGAAAAATTAAAATTTACTTTTTTTTTTTAATAAAAACTCCTTAATGAATAATAATAAACATAATTTATGTGAAATATTTAATAGATATATGATTAAAATTTTATTAGCTATAAGATAAATTTTTATAGTGTTAAAAAGTTAAAGCTTTTTTTGAAAATAGATAAAAATGAAAAAAATAAGAAAATGTTAAAAAGTAAGAAAAGAGTAAATAAATAAAATTTAGAGCTTTTTCAAAGTACGCATCAAAATTGAAAAATAAAAAGTGAGATAAAAAGTACTTAAATAAAAAGTTAAAATTTTTCAAATTTACCTATTGTTTATGAGAATTAACCTAGAACTTGTTTCTTTTTTTAGTAAAAACTCTTTCGTGCATAATGTTTGAAGTAATTTATGTGCAATCTTGTTAGGCATGTATATTAAATTTTATTGTCTACATAATTTACTTTTATGGTATCACAATTTCTTATAATGAATTTTTTTTTTTTATAAATAGCATCAGATATAATTTATATGGGATCTTTGGTAGGCATCTTAATAAATTTTATAGGTTATATGAATTTTGAGTGTAGCAATGTAGCACTTAACAAATATTTTATTTATTTTATTATAACTTTTGCATAATATTGATAAAAGTTTAGAAAAAACAATAACCGGTTTATATATTAATCTTATACTATTCATCAATTAGCAAGTGTAGTATGGTTTCTCTTTGAAAGTCTCCTAATCATTTATTTCATTTTGAAATAGTTAATTAACTTTTTTAACTGGTTGGATAATTAATAAATTTATTTCTTGTTAATATATACTATATTTTATCAGTTAAGACAATTTTTCTTAGCACTACTTTTTTTATATTTTTATATATTTTCATAGCTAAATAATGTGTAATATAATGTAAATAAATATAAAATAAATACAATAGGATTTTTTTATTTTTATTAAAAAAATAAAGCTTATATTAGGAGGGATTAACTTACGCTAATGTAAAATTAAATTGGTTTTATACGCTACTATAACTTTTTATATAATTTATATTTATTTAATTTTGACCATCATATTTCATGTTCTATTCACGTAAATTATGCGCATCGAGTTTCGAGTAAATTAAAAATATCTAACAACTTATTTAATGTAAAAAACTTTTAATTGTCAAATATATATATTGAAAAAACTTTTAAATTGATATATAGTAGAGATATTGGATTAATTTCAAACTTTAGATGTATACTAAATACAATAATATTTCTAAATCTAACAGCTAATTTGTTAAAATATTAATTATGATAAAAATTATACGAGTGTGTAAAATTAATTTAGTATAAGTGGATCCTTCCTTTATAATTTATTAATTTTGATATTTAGATTAAAAAAATACTAAATATAAAAATAGTTATGCTAAATAGGTGTTATCTAAACATAAATATTTAATTCAATTTCATTACTAAGGAAGGAACTTAATATTTAAGAAAATAACTAGAGAGTTTTTAGACTCCATAATTAATATTAAGATGATAACGCATACTATATAAATATAATAAAAAATTAATTAAAAAAAAGTATGATATGTGGTAAACTTTTAACCCACTTATGGAGTTAAAAAGTTTTTCATTGTCAGTGTACCAAATACTAATCTTAATAATTATATTTCTAAATACAAATGATTTCAAATATATAATGAAGTTTAAATTGTGTGAATAAAGCTAGTCTTAGTATGAATATAATTATTGGACTAAATTATGACAAAAAGAACATTAAATAACTATTCCTTTCAATATTTATTTATAATAATTAAAATAACCTTCAAGAATGTTAAGATAATATCAATTATGATGAAAAGATAAAGCTAAAATTAATTTCTTAGTATGACATTTTATAAAAATTCATATGATAGTATAATTTTTGAAAATTGTATTACATAAAAATTTTATAAAAAAATAAAAAATATATATTTTGCTAATTTAAGAGATAAAAGTAATCTAAAAATTATATACGGAACCAACTAATATAACACAAACAAATGGAGGTAACTATCATTGGGAAAATGTTCATTTGTGGCATTAGTTTAAACTACCATAACTTATGCCACAATTATATGAATATAACATGATTTAAATAATTAAAATATGATAGATTATCAATGTATATCTCAATATAATATAAATTATTAATGTATTAAAATTTATATAAATATAAAACACTTTAAACACTATTAAGACACAATAAAATACACAAACTTAATACAAATATAACAATTGTCAACAATAATCCAAGGTTTGCAAAAGGCTTATAGTTTGTTTCTAGGAGGCAAACTATCTTTAACAAAACTACAGTAATTTAAATATAAAATAGAAATATATATGAGATAATTATTTCATACATCTATGGTGGAATAAAAAAAATTTTATAAACAAGATCAATGGGGTGATGTATGTCTCATAAGCTTTATGGACACATGTCAAAATTGATGT
The DNA here is from genome assembly GCA_038381775.1 of Adansonia rubrostipa. Classification (NCBI taxonomy): domain Eukaryota; kingdom Viridiplantae; phylum Streptophyta; class Magnoliopsida; order Malvales; family Malvaceae; genus Adansonia; species Adansonia rubrostipa. Next base: position 2,169,298 of record JBBYHM010000024.1, on the reverse strand, counting down.
ACCTTCTCTTTGTGAAAACATTTAACATGACTTATAACCTTAAACTATAGGTAAGAAAATAACTTTGAGAAAATAATGGGAAAAAGATGTACAAATACAAAAAAACTCTTGTGATTTAGAGATAGTAATACTTAGTTTCTTGTGTTTTAAAAACTGATGATAACCACTCTGTACTTTCATTCTGTTGCTAGCCATTATACGTAGTTAAAAAAGTATAAAAAACCTTGTGGTTTAGGAATGTAATTTACTTTAAAAACTGACATTTACTTCCCTTATGGTTTTATCTTCTAATTTTTTTATTCACAAGAGAAAAATGAAATCAACTTTATCTCTAGCTTTCAAGTTAAAACAGATTAAAAAAGATTTAGAATGATGCATTGAGATCAATCCTAAGCTTTTCACGGCCAAGGCAAGTAGAAAAATAATCTAATTTGCAAGTAAAACATAGATAACCTTTAACAACCTTGATACTTGTTTGATGGTTCTGCATTATACATACAAGTCAATCCCTAACTATTAAAAGAAATTCAAGATTAATAAATTTTTTTAAGCATAACTTTTACTTTGCACCTTCAAAAATTGCCCACCTACTAATATTTTTTTCTTGTCAACTTTCCCATATCATAAGTAACAATATATTTGAATGTTTTCTCAAACCTTTGAATGCTTTCCCAAACCTCAAATCAGCTCAAGCAATTATGTTCTAAAAATTTCATATTTACAATCAAATAATAATTAATATTACGTACCTATAATGTATTCCTTTATTATTAATATTACTCTTTGAAATCAAGGTAGAAATAAGGATAAGTGCAAATAATTTAAATCATAAGCAATTTTAAAATATATAAATCAAAATCTGTTTTGAAGAAACCACCACCAACACCCCACACAAACTTTCTCTTTTTCCTCAACTTTTTCTTTTTCAAAACTTCTTGACATATACAAACAATAATCATATTTTAGAATATAATTCTTAATGATTTTATTTAGAATTTGCTTCAATGGAAGATTATGTGAATATAAAATAGGTTTTAGTATAAACATATCAATATAAAGTAATAAGTGAATGCTCAAATACATAAACTAACCATCAATGTTTTGCAATTTACATGGAAAATCCAAGAAATAACTCAACTAATTATCAAATCATAATCTAAAACAAAAGAACTAATTCTTAAAAACAATGGTTTATCTTTTCTTAGCAATTATTGTTCAAAATTATCTAGTAAACATGACTATAAGCAAAATTCAAAGGTTTTTTCAATCAAGCGCATTAAATTAAATAAACATTCAAATTATCCTTAAAAAACAATTAATTGACAAAGTCTAAAAATACTAACCATATTCTTATGCTGTGGACAAGTTATATTCATTTCTTATGGGCCTCTTCATCTATATACTAAACAATTTCCTCGCCTTGACTAATTTTCCTTTGAGTACATCTATAAATGTCAATAAAAGTCTTCATCAAACAAATAATTGAAACAAATACTTAAACAAAGGGAAAATAAAACAATATACCTAAGAGGAAGAGACCAAACGATGATACTAACATTTTCTTTAGATTGATCGATATCCATATGCAAATTTTCATATTAAAAATACTATGGTTTTTTTTTTTAAGCCAATGAAGATGCTAGTTAGCTTTAGTTATTGACCGATTTTTCTAGAAATTGTTTTTTTTCTCGTATGTTTTCTTGCACATCAAATAAATAGCATTATCAAATAAAAAAATAAGGGAATAATATGATTACGTAAAATTGAATTCTCTATCAAATCAAAAATAAGAAAAATGAAAATATAAACGAAATCATATTCAAAATATTCAAAAGAAAAGACCAATCAAAATCTTTTCGAGTAATTCTTAGGACAAATCAAACATTGCATGGTAAAAAATGGCCTTAAAATGGCTAGAATCATATGGAAATGAACATGAACGAAGAGCATGAGAGAGAATTGGTAAGAAAAAAGAAAAATGGATCTGTTAAAATCTTTAAAAAATAAGAAAAAAATCTCAAAAAGGATAATTAACTGAAAAAGTAAAGATTTCTTTTACTAACCCTTGCTTATTGATTCCCGTGTTTAAGTCAAACAAAAAGTAACAAAGTTTTTAGTGATGCCAAAGAAAAATGAAAGGAAAAATTTTAGTAAGATAAAATATAAAACACAATTATATGTAAATATATCAATATAGTTTATTATATGAATATTCAAGCGGATACTACAGCTAAAGCCTTAGAACTAAAAAAATTTCAAAATTGAAGGCATGAAAACTTCAAAAAAAATTCATTGGAATCCAAACCTTGAGAAAGCATGAGATTGTAGAAAGCAGCAAAGAAAGAGGAAACAGAAGTAGTAGCAATGTCGTCTCTAAAACCTGAGTGATGGATTGAAAAATAGAAGCGGATCAGTTTGAAAGGAAAAAGAAAAAAAGAAGACAATTTGTGAAGAAAGAATGGGCACCCATATTTTCTATTGCGAAGAGTTGATAACCTTTTTTTTTTTTTTTAACAAAAAATAACTCTAGCATTCAAAAAATTTCCTTAGATGATATATAGTTAAGATGACTAGAATAATTTTAATCATTTATGGTATACTTCTATTATCCCTAAATGGACTCAAAAATAATAGCTAAAAATAACTATAATATTTGAAAAATTCCCTTAGATAATATATAAATAAGATGAGTAGAATAACCTAATCATTTATAGAATACCTCTATTGTCCCTAAAGGGACTCCAAAATAACTTGTAGATGTTTCTCCACCCATAATGTTCTTCTACAAGCTGCAGCAGAAAAAAAACAAGGCTTTAATTTCATATGATCCGTGCAAAATAAAAAAAGATGAATTATCGTCGAGCATTATTTTATCCAAACCGCATTCTTCTTTTGAGATTCAACAATATCGATGTTTGCAATTCATTTTGTACTTTCATAATATTGAATCCATTAATTTTACGTATGACAATATTTTCCACCTTGCTAACATTGTCTTAAGGTGAGTGAAAAGTATTATCATTGTATGTATTTCTTTAATATTCATCAGATTCATTAACCAATCGTAATTGTAATAAATTTGGGTTCTTTGAGTTTTTTGTTTAATAATTTCTCTTTGAAGTTTTTATTTGATTAAATAATGTGATATTAGACTTATTTAATTGAAAATTTGAAGTCCTTTGAACAAACAAAGGATTGGATGAAATATTTTAGGTCTTTGTTATTGGATATCATAATTTTTGAAGTTATTACAGTAGAAAATAATTTCACAAAGGGGATTTGCAGCACCTTAATGATAAGGAGAATAGTCTATGGCCGCCTCTTGATTTGTGTTATGCATTGCTGTTACTGCTGGTTTTGCATTTTCAATCGTGGCATTTATGGTGTTTACTGATGTAATAGAAATAATCTTGATCAATTGTATTTAATATCGACAATGAATATTTAATATGAAAAGACCAAGATGTAAAATAATAATCTAACGACATGTTGTAATCACTATTTAAATTATTTCAACAACTAGATACATAAAACCTTATCACTTGAAAAAATAAAATAAACCTATAATAATAAGGCAAGAGTATAGGTGTTCATAAGTCACGCTGTAATTTGAAAAAATTTTGAATTTTCAAGCTCAGGTCTGTATCCGGCCTAACCCATCAGCTCTAATTACTATTTATCTACATTAAAAATATTTTTATATTAATATTTTTATATTTTATAATTAAATTTAAATAAAAATATAATATTTCAATTAAAAATTTTGTTCAGAGCTAGTCTGAAATAATAAAATGAGAGCTTGAGCCCTCAAACTTTGAATATATCTAGGCCAGAGTAATATTAGGTAGGAATATGAATAGCAAAACAACACTTGAATATGATATCACGTTAAATATTCAGTCTAAAATTAATAGATAATAAATGAGCATACTCAACATGAACATATTTTTTTGCATAAAAAAATCAATTTAACGGCAACACTTTAACATTGTAGTTGAACAGATCAAAGTTTAGCGCGCAAAGCTAAAAACCATTGTTCTCAACGTCGACATGAAAGCGAATATTTGTTATGTCTCAAGTACAATCCTGGATCCAATGTTACATGTCTTTATTAAATACTTTCTACTATAATTGCTTCCATTGACTGTAACTCCTATAAACTATCAAACAAATGTACATTTCTTTTCCTTTTTTTTTAATTTATTTTAGTTTTGGAGCTCAAACTAAGTAATTTTAACTTTTGAAGTAATTTTAACTTTTGAAAATGCATACTGATTAGGGAATTTTTGTCAAGTTATTCGTGACATAAATGTTGCATGTTTTGATCTGAATTAATTCAAACAAAATTATGAATAAAGAAAGAATATGACCCTTGCCTGATGCTGGTGAGGATGCTTGATCTTATTTCGTCAGTGCTACACGTTGGAAGAGTGATATAGCCCGACAATGCTGACAGCAAATACTTGAGATGTCCCAACGAGTGTGGGAAAGAATCTTCTTAGGCTTTACTTACCCACAGTTTCGGCCAATCAACTTCCGGTTTTAAGCCGGTGGATGCATTCTCAGGCTGAAAACAGGGGCCCAAAAAACTGGGGGCATTTTGGCTGAAAGTGATCTATAACCACCACCACCACCACCACAACCACCACTACAAGTGGTTAAGCCATAACCCCTTACAATTTTCCACATCAATGGGTTTTTGAATAAAATATGTATATTTCTGTCGAACACTGAATTGAATAGTGATGGACCTGCTTTTGCACTCCAACCATACCAAAGCAAAACCAATCCCCAACCACATTATTTTACGAAAAGAACTTCCCCAGCCCCAAGACTATCTACCTCCCTGGAATATGCACCGATCAAATTTTAGATAATTTTTTTTAAATTTAAATTAATTTTAA
>JBBYHM010000024.1:2124574-2139438 GCA_038381775.1 Adansonia rubrostipa | reverse complement strand
GTTCATTTCCTCAAACTCAACTACAAGATCATCAAAAGCATCTTGTAACTCATCAAATGTATAGGAATTTAAATTTAAAGAATTTGAGGTTACCTTAGGCTTATCAAGAACGGTGAAGCAAAGGTTGCCAATTTAGTTTTCCTTAGAGTCATCATCATCAGAAGAGTCACTATCGCACTAAGTTGCTATAAATGCCTTTTTCTTCTTTTTTCAATAATGTGCAATCGGATTTGAAATGGCCCGATTTGTTACAATTGTAGCATACCACCTTGTTAACCTTTTTAGATTAGGATGATTTACCTTTATCCATCTTCATGAACTTTTTGAATTTCTTGGCAAAAATGATCATCTCCATATCTTCATCATCTTCATCATCATCTTTCTCTTCCTTACACATGGAAGCCTTCAATGCAATGCCAACTTTTCCTAGTTGCTCTTTCCATGATTTATCTTTATTTCGTATGTGAGGAGTGATTTGGTGAACTCGTCTAAGGCAAGGAAATTTAGGTTTTTTAATCTCTCAATTGCAGTCACTTTAGCTTCCTATGACTTAAGAGGGCTATTCAACATTTTCTTGACCATCTCCTTGTTGGGATACACCTTTCTAAGACCCTTCAAGCCATTTACAATGTCTGTGAATCTATCGAACATATCTTTGATGCTCTCCTCGGTTTCATTTTGAATATCTCATAATAAAAAGTGAGCATGCTTATCTTAGACTCCTTGACTTGATTAGTCCCTTCATGTGCGATACCTAACTTATCCCATATCTCCTTGGCATTATCACACAAAGACACCCTATTTTACTCATTAGGGCCTAATGCACAAAAGATTGTGTGCATGGCCTTAGCATTGAGTTGAGCCATCTTAGTATCTTTCTCATCCCATTCTTATTCTTTCTTAGGAACTTCTAGATCTCCTACCATCTTTGTTGGGATAAGTGGGCGCTTTACGATTATCTTTCAAACTTAATAATTATTTACTTAGACAAATAGCCTTATCCTTGTCTTCCAATATGCATAATCTTTGTCGTTAAAGAAAGGAGGCCTCATGATTAAATGTCCTTCTTGGGCCATGTTGAAAATATCACCACTAGCCATTTGCTTGGTCTTTTGTGGATCTTTGCTCAAGGATTTTAAGCCTATAAAAATGAGACATAAGCTCAGATACCAATTGTTAGACCTTTTAGTCGTGAATGAAATCAAGAGGGGGTGGATTTATTTCTTAAAATTTTAGTAAATTAAAACTTTGATAAATAAAATTGAGAAATTTAAACAATAAACTTTAGAGTGTAAGTTATTGATTAGAAATAAGCAACTAAAGACAAGGGAAAGAGAAGCAAACTCAAAGATTTAGAGAGGTTCGACCTTAATTGCCTAAGTCCTTTACCCCTTACTTACCTCGGATTTTCATAATTTACTAACTTGAATTGTCTACCTTTCAAAGACAAGGTATAACTTTTACACTCTCTATCTCTCAAGGCTAGGATAGAAACCCCTACCCCCTATTTTTTGTGGCTAAGAGAAACCCTCTCTCACTACTTTTGAAGGCTAAGTGGAAACTTTCTCTACTTTTCAAAGGCTAAGTAGTAACCTCCCCTTTTTACAAGGATTTGAGTGTAAACAAATAAAACCTCTAAAAGTTAAGTGCTTACAAGAATTTTGGCTCAAAGGAAATATGTATCTAAAGATAAAAAATGAAGAATACAAAAATAGGAAGAATTGATCCTATACATAGATAAACTACTTAGCAAAAATGATAGAGAAAATTAAAGATATGAAAGATATGACTCTAAGCACAATCTCTAGGTTCTTCTTCTTGTTGAAGGTGTTGGAGTGGCTTATTTATAGCCTTGATCAAGATTCTAGCCGTTGGGAACATTTGGTGAAGGAATATAGCCGTTAGAGCCTTCAAAATGTCATTTCCCATTGTTCCCTGTGCCTCTTATCGTTACAATGGATATTGATAGAGTGTGTTTAACAGTCCAAAATATGATCGTTAAATAGTCCTATATCGATATAGAAGGATCTTTCTCGATACATGAACAGTCCTATATCAATGCAGAATGCTCTACCTCGATTCATGCATAGTGATTTTTACATTTTAAGGTTATTTAGCTACTGCAAAATATTGTATCGATACATACGCATAGTGTATCGATACATTCACATGAAAATCAATTTTAATAGGTTTTTCATGACTTTAAAACTTGTAAAACTTATCTCAAAAATGTTTTCTATAAAAATATGTATTGAGAACACATTTTTGAGTGCTTGAAGGAGTTAAGACACTTTCTAGTAGTTTTCAAAGTGTTTGCCAAATATTTCATGGAAAAGTACTAATCTTGAAAATAATTAAACACAAGCTAATTAAGCTTAAGTTTTAGTTATATCAAAACTAGGATTAATTCAAAGCTAATATAGCTAACAAATCTTTCTGTTACTGCTCTTGTAACCTTTTAATATTTTCGTAAGTACATTCGTAGAATGCTCCACCTTAAATTGAAATTGAGGACTAAGATAAGAACCTAAACATAATTCATAACAATGTCATCTTAAACATAAAATAATGAAACATAAAGAAGTATTCTTTTTAATACTTTCAAACATTCTTAAATTATTACTAGTTGAATGCAAGTTCTAATGCATGAAACTCCATCTATTAAAGATAATTCTTTCATATTTAGTAAAATACTGACAATTTTGTTGAATGGCACGTTCAGCTTTCTAAACAGTCTCATAAATAAATCCCATTGTTGATTTTTCATTACCATCCACAAGGCGTAAACTTTTACGAGAGGGTCAAAACTTTTATTGTTTCACCTTTTTTTTTTTCAAAAATCTTTTCCAAAATAATTTTTTTTGCTTCATAAGTAGGCCCGAACTTTTACTGGTCCCCATTTTGATTCTTTAAATTCTTCTTTATTCATTTATGAATTTTTAGAATCTAAATTAATTATGTAAAAATTATGGTAATTTTAAATAATTCTACTAACTAATTACTAAGTACTTACCTTTGAATTAAACATCTCTCTTAAACCTTGCTTCCACCTCATAATTTCTTCTAATTGGATTAACTGAGTAGCAAATGGAATGAGAGTAGGGTGAAGTATTTGCTTCCCATGTACATTTTTTGTCATCAAACCAATAATTTAAAAGTGATTGTATATAAATAAGTCATTTTCTGTGCCTTATCTAAGACTTTTTCCATACTTTACTTTTTTCTGATATCTTCAAGACACAAAATGCAAACAGTGAGTTGAACGCGTTGTCTAATACAAATGTTTCCTTTTCTCCATTAATTTATCTCTGTCAACCTTAATTGCTGCTTCATTATTAGTGACTATTTCAATAATGTACTTTTCTCTTATTTCCTCCATAACTTTATGCAACAATTTTTAGTAGAATTCAGCATCTCTACTACGAACACTTGATATATCCATGGATTTCTAAAAAATGGTTCCTTTACTGCAATAAACAAGGAAATTAGTGACGCGCATTTGATTTAAACTATTGGTCTAGCCATCACCAATTAAGGTGGCACCTAATTTATTCCAATGAGTCTTCAGTCCATTAACCCAATCATGGGCTTATTGATACTCTGACTCTAAATACATATATGAAACCTCATAAGGTGTAGGGAGCTTTATGAGTCACTAAACTTATGCTGCCATAAAAATTAAATTATGCAACCATGGGGAGTTTATTAACAGAAAAGGAAGTCCATCATATGTAAAAAATTTAAATGTCATTCACCCTTCTTGCTTCTTTGTGCCTTTAACATTAATCACTTCTTTTTGGTTGTTTTAAGCTCTTGCTTCTAACCAATTCTAGCCTCTCTTAAAGTAAACTTAGACTTACTTGGAATGGACTTTCTTGCTTTTTCCTTATAATATTTAGCAATTGATCCATGAGAACTCTATCCCTTTTCATAAGTGTTACTCCAACCTCCAGTTATTTGTCAAAATTATTGTCTAATGTGCTTCTCATGTTCTGATTTTAAACTATCTTGAGTAGCTTGCCTTACAATAGCATTCTTATTGATAAATCCTTCATAATCATAACCATCCCTTCTTATTAGGACAAATTCATTTTTTTTTATTGTGCTTTTTCTTTGCTTTACTTTCTTTCAAATTATTCATCATACTTTCTCAAATTAGACCTATTAATAATGTATAAGAAATGAATAAAATAATTGTAAACGTTTACATGATTTTATAATTTTTATTGATAAATTAAAAACAACATTTTTGAAAGAAATATAAACATATCACATACTAGTAATGTCGAACCATGGACAACATTGCCATTTTTATGAGCAATGTGCAATTTGAAATGTGTTATTTCTCCTTTCACAACTTTATCACAAAGTTTGCATGCCCTATTTCTTTTTCTTAGAAATAGGTGTTCCAAACAAACATCACAAAGCATCATTAAGGTTAAGGTGTTTAGAGAGCCAAAGGTCAACAAGGTCCATTTTTTCAACTAGTAGTATTGATAGATGGCTGCCATGCCACCAAATTTGAAAAATCCTAGGTTGTATCTGTTGTAACATATCAAGACATAAATCTTGATATATCAGAGCAAACAAAAATTTTAGGATCGATTTTGGGCCCTTGTCATCAAAACGAATCCTTCATTCGAGCTTTCTTACTAAAATACGAGATAGCTGGGTTAACAAATTGCCATTGAAAATGACTTAAGGACAATGATTTTGTGACCTGCGCAATCCAAAGATCCATTACGAAATCGTGTTTGAGAGTCGGTTACACTTACAGGTAAGTATCAATCTCTCTTACGATGTACAAAATTGGTACCAACTAGTCACATGCATTTGAATTACATTTTTCTCAGTTTCAATTATCCAAATATTCAACAATATCCCCTTTTTATTTAGGAAAACAAACATATATCAAAATAAAAGGAAAATATGTATCCTGAGACTCATATTATGTTCCCATAAAGAGTAATCGAATTTTGATCTAGGACTAGCTTGAATCAATAGCATGATTTAAAGCAAAATGTTTTATACAAAGGAAATTTTCATAAGTGTAGCGACTCCAAAAAATTTCCAAATGTGGTATCAAATCCAAATTATTTCTAAAATTGAACTCCAATCAAAAGATATTATGAACAAGAACTAAATTGAATAAAGTGAAACTTTAAAAACAAGGCTAAAATGCAATTATTTATTAAATTTTTATTAGCTTGAAATCCTTCAAGTGAGCTATTAGGAACATATTATTAGACATTCCTAGACCTATAAACTCTCAAAACAACACTACCAAAATAAGGCATTTGAATGACTCAAAATACTGAAAATACTTGACAGTTGACATTTAGGGCTTCTCAGATTTATTTCAGACTATTTTGACTATTATTAATTGTAAAAAATTTAGATGAAAGCTGACTTAATATAATTAATATTAACAATACTCAAAAAATCCTAAATTATCATATTGGGTATCAAATAAATTTTTAATTGGAAGTTACTACATTGCATAGCTTGTTTGAGTAGCTTACATTGAGGATTTTCATTTTCTTCTCAGCTCGTCTGAAACTTCCACCAGACGAGTCAAATATGGTTGAAAGCTTACTTAAACTATTTTAATCCAAAAAAATTAGAAGAATAAAAAATGGTTATCCTACAAAAAATAGTTCACTTTACAATACTGTTGCTAAAATAGAGCTATTTGAACACCTCATGTTAAGGTATTTCTTTTGGGATATTTGATCACGAAATCAGATGCTTTAAAGCCCTCTTACACTATTAATTCACTAAGGATTATAGTAAAAATACTAAAAAAATTCATACTACTAGTAGCATAAACAAAATATTTCTTTGTCAAAACTACTATGCTGGAAAACTGTTGTAATCTTAAAACAGCATGTGTGCACAAACACTTACCATGAGTGTTTAGACATTCAAATGTCCATTGGCTGAGCATTTGACATTCTTTGCATGTCAAAGGGATAAAAACAACAAAAATATCTAAGCGACTCTATAGACATCTAATTTGTCCCAGCCTCCTTATAAGCATTTTAAGGCATTAAGAAACCTCAAACAGGCAAGCATGAATCCATTTTCCAACATTCTTGGCTTAGGTAAAGTGCTAAAGGAGCCAAAGGTACATAAGATTTACAATTTTTTTTAACTTGATGGTATCAACACATAGCCTTGCGGTATAAATACAATGGTCATTACATCAACAACTGCAAAGAAACTTGAGTTGTATCGATACAAATGGGGCATGTATCAATATATATGCTTCCTATGTTGATACATTAGGCAGATGTATCGATTCAAGGCTTAGCAGTAGCTAAAACTTGATTATTAGACTAAATGCATTGAAACATTCTAGAAATGTATCAATACAATCTTCACTGCATCACTACATTCTGGATTTTTGCAAGATTATCGATATAATGCTCATTATATCTATACATATAGGCATGTTTACCAAGGTCAAGTCATTTTTTCACCCTTGCACCATTAATCTAATATTTCATTTTCACCATGTTTTTTGCTCCAAAAATCACTCAAATTAATGCCAGGTCTCATTTTGGGACCTGTGGTTAGGCTTAATTGATTTGTAAGGCCTAAGTAGCTGCAGGTTGGGGGCAATTTCATGACATAATAAGGGTTCCTAGGCAGTTCCAATAAGATTTCATTCTTGAACAAAAATCTATTTTTTGATTTATTTCATCTATTCCATGACCAGAACAAGGGCGATACATGTTACACCACGATTTTGAATCAGAAAAGAGATTTCAAAAAATGGCAGATCTATTCACTCTATCAATAACCGAGCCGGATCTGGTGTATCATAAAGGATTTGCCTTTTCTATTATTCCTACGGATTGGATAAAAAATAATTCTTGAATGAGGTATTCAACTCCAAGGATGAATCGAAAAAGAAATCTTTATCGGTTCTACCTCCTTTATAAAGAAAATGAATCTTTTTATCGAAGGATAAAAAAATGGGTCCAGATCTCCTACAAAAATGATTTAAAAGATCCAAAACCAAAAATAGTGGTATTTGCTAGCAACAACATAATGGATGCAGTCAATCAAGATAGACTGATCCAAAAACTGATTCAAATCCAATATAGCACCTATGGGTACATAAGAAATGTATTGGATCGATTATTTTTAATGAATCGATCTGATCACAACTTCGAATATGGAATTCAAAGGGATCAAATAGGAAATGATACTCTGAATCATAAAACTATAATGAAACATACGATCAACCAACATTTATCGAATTTGACAAAGAGTCAAAAGAAATGGTTCGATCCTCTTATTTTGATTTCTTGGATTGAGAGATCCATGAATCGGGATCTTAATGCATATAGATACAAATGGTCCAATGGGAGCAAGAATTTCCAAGAGCATTTGGAACATTTCATTTCTGTCATACATTTTAGATGTATAAAGTGACCTTGATCCATTGTTTTAGATGACCAAGCCAATGGGAATGAAGAATGCTAAGCATAGTACCTTGGCTTATTATATAGTACACTCAACAATGCTTGAATTTGCCTTTATGTTTCATATTTTGTCTTGACTATTCACTTATCTTTATAAGACAAGTTTGTTTTACCTGAAGGGCTCTCTACGCTTTCATTACACATAAACAACATTCACCTCACATGCTTTACCCTTAAGCAAAAAAAAAAAAACTTAATCCTTTAGCTTCTCGTAACAGCCTCCAAAAACCTTTATTTCCAAGCATTTCTCCTCACCAAAACTGCTTCCATTGTTCGTATAACCTTTGAGCTCACCTTTAGCCACCCTTTACTGCTAATCCATAGTAAAGAAAGGGAAAAAAGTGAGCTGAAAAAATAGAAGAAGTGTTGGGACTTTTTTAAGCAAGGATTTTAAAACGTCTTGATATATTTTATCATCTTTTCTCTTTATTTTGGTGTTCATTTCATCTTTCAATGCCAAATTAGTGAATCTTTACATGTGACCATAACACTTTTGTAGGTTCCACACATGTTTTCTTGTGCCATGAGATGTTCTTTTGAGTTTGATGATATTTTGTGTTAGTTTGATGACATAAAAATCAAGTCTTGGTTTTGTAAAAGCTTTTCCATCATTTGTTTCATGCCATGAAAATAGTATCTTCCATGTTCATATCATCTTTTATATTACCACAAGCATAATCTTAAATGTTCATGCATTATTCATGCATTGATTGCATTTCTAGCATGTCCTCCTTAATAAAAATGTTGTCTTGTTGATGCTCTAGAATATTTTTTTCATTTGATGCCATGTTTAAGTGCTTTACATGATTAGAATGCTTTCTTGATGTCTTGTCTCTACTATGTTTGCTGCAATAATTTGTTTTTGTAAAATCTCCCTAAGTTAAGCTCACATAATCTCAAATGATGATATTAATGTTGGCTTAAGTTTTTTTTCCAACAAACCACTCTAACAATCTTGTGGGAAATTCAAGCTTATATGTTGGATGCATAGCCTAATGACGCAAAATAAAATCTATTTTATCCCCTTAAAAAATTTTTTGTTTACAATATGCTTGATTAGATGCACTAGTTTTAAGCCTTTGTGTAGTGACACGATGGCATGGGTAACTAGTCATTCATGTGCCCAACTCCCCTGGACTTTGGATAGATCATGATTTGACTGTCATATGCACTATTTGTTAGACATTTGTGTGTTTGATACCTTAACACATGTCTAAAAAACCCCAAAACTGAAAACTCCCTTGTTTTGTTACTAGTCACATTGTGACCCCAACTTAAAAAATTGTTTTTGGTTTTGATGATTTTTTTTGAAATTTTTGGTTTCTTTTCCTAAAGGGAAGCGAATTACTTTTCAGATAGTATTTTGTTTGCGCTCAGAGGTGCTTGAATGAGAATGTTATGATTTTTCAAATCTTTGCTATTTGAAACCTCTAGAATCAGTGATTAGTATTTTGTTTAGGTCATTTTGGCTTGCGAGATGATTTTAATGAAATTTTTAAAATTTTTTCTAAAAACAACACGAAATTTACAAAAAAAATTATCATTTAAGGTTTAACAATTCTAAATGAGTCCATGATAATTTTTTAACATTTGCTGCCCTCCGTGCCTAATCACAGCTAAGCTCGAAATTATTTTCTCTATCCTCGTCTGTCCATTTTTGTGAGTAAAAAAGCTCTTTTTTTGTTGTTGTATCAGACCGCCTCAAAGGAGTCAAAGTCCACTTTCTTTACCCTTTCCATCGTTATATTTGAGGCACAAACAGCTTTAAAGTGCAAATAAATACAATAAAAACAATAGAGGCAAAAAGAAAACTTAGCAATGGGGGAAAAGGAGAAAGAATTAGAATCGATTAGAGCAGCTTCGAGAGAGGTGTCTCGTCAGTTCAAAACCCTAATCGATGCCAATGATTTGGATTCTCTCAAGCAATTGCAGCTCCTCATGTACTTCTTTTCTCTTTTCTTTCCGCAATTTTGTTTTTGCTATTTTCTTTAACTTTCATTTACAACTCATGATAATTCATTAGGGAAAAAAAAGGGATTTGCTTTACTTGTTTGTTATAATTACTTTGTAGAACTGGACTTGGTGAATTCGATTTTTTGTTTTTAAGTTGAGATTAACACGATTATCATTAGGTCAAACAATTATGATTTATTGCGTGAAATTAACTTTATTGAATTTGTTACCAGGTAGTATATATTGACAAAACCTGTCTGAATCTGATAATCAAAGCATTCGGATATCGTTATTATTATGTCGATTAAAATTGGCATCGGATAATGCATTAGTTGATGTATTGTGTATATAGACAGGTTAAAATGGCAATGCTATCATTTCAAGCGGGCTAACCACGTCTTTGTTGATCTTATCAATGGGTTGGCAATGATTCTTGATTATTCCTTTTCGTGCTTTTTTACTATTAATGTGGTTTCAGGCTACATCACTAGTATATCGTGTGGAATTACCTAATCTCCTTAAGTGAGCTATTGTTTGTGTCAAGATGTTGGTTGGATGCAGGAACCGGGTGTTCCCTGGAAATGAACGTAAAGATTTGAACATTTTACTATTGCTAACAAAAATATATGTTCGCATAAACATGCCTTTTTATCTTGTAGTTTTACAGATGTTACGTCAGAGACCGCATGCCTATGTCCACAGTTTACATGCATGCGTTTGTCTGCAGGACTAGGGGGAAAGGGGTATTGCCCCTTGCATGTATCCAGAAAATGACTTAAGGAGAGTCATATATCAAGCTGAAGCCAAATCACATGGCTGTTTTATGTAGAAACATTTCTCCTGGAAGAAAATAGGAGTCCTTCAATTTTGATAAAAAAGATCTATCTAGCTTAGTGTACACTACCAAAATGTTTATAAATTTACAATGGAATGTTGTTCAACTTCTTGTGTATTGTTCTGTTTTTTTCCCTGCTTTGCTTGCATAAAGCTAGCTTGGATTTGAGTCAGAAGCTTTATTCCTCTACAATTAGTTATTATTATTTTTTTTAATTTTTTATGCCCCAACTTGCAGATTGGGAAGGCTGCAGGACAGCAACGCAGTCTTATCTCATTTTAATGAGTACTCAGAACATTGCTTTGCTGGGGTTTCTAGTGACTTTTCAAGAAATACACGCATCTTAAAGTCTATGAAGTCAGACCTTGATTATATCTTTCAAAAGCTTAGGTATAATTTCTCTCATATTTCTTGTTTTAACTTTTAAGTGAATACATACGAGATTTTTAGTAAATAAAAAGTAATTTCTTTTTATAAGTTTCTATGATTACATTTAAATTGTAATATATGTGAAGGTTCTTGAATATTTATTCGAGATCTAATATGCATTTTCCTTATCTAATTTTCAAGACTATGGTAATTTTGTCATGTTACTGGCCATAGTATGTTATTGCTGCCTTATTATCTGGCTGTTGTACCTTGACAATGTACTCTAGTTGCACAACTAGCTTCCCGAGACTCATTTTCAGTCTTGTTGGATCATATCTGTTTGTGCCCTCTAAAGGTTACTAAACTTGATTTCGGAGTGGAGTTGGAAATTTTACTGTCAAGTAAATTCATGTCTCAAGCAATGATTTACAAATATGCTGCAGGGAGAGTAAGATAAAGTTTCACTTAAAATTTTTTTAAAAATTTCTATTTGTAGTTGATATTTTGTTTCATTGTTAGATTTGTACAATATGAAATAAGAATGCATAATGAAAGGAAATGGAATATAAGAATGGGATAGAATTTTGAGATGGTTCTTAAAATTTAAGAAAAACCGCCTTTTTGTGCCTTCTTTTTTTTTTTTGGTTCCCATTATTTTTAAGTATTTTGCTTTAAATAGTTTAACTACCATTGACATGCACAGAAGTCACTTTGAGACATCACGTGTGAAGATGTATATACATGGGTTCCTCAGTGCACTATATAACTTCTTGATCCAGAAGAATTTGCTGCAAGACTTTATATGTTTTAGTTGTATGATACACTTTTACATATAACTACACATAAATGCCTGTTCTGTAAGATACCACTCCAAAAAACAGACTTGTCAAATGTGTTTAAGCTTTCATATTTTAAAATTTTAAGGACAATTGTTCCCATTATTTAAGTATATTTCATTGCAGATTGATATTTTAAGAAATCTGCTGCTGTCTGTAGAGTGCAGGTTGGGCCTACATATTAAGCAACCGGTTCAAGTCGACAACCAAACATAAAGTAACTATATTGATGATGACATTTCTTAATGCCTCAAATCTGCCCCCAGTACTTTCAAATAACATCATGCTTGATAAAGTTATTAATCCACGTTGGTTTTATATACATTGGTACTCTATTCTTATATTTACTCTTTTGTGTCTCCCCACTATTGTGCAATTGCAATTAATACTTCTATTTAGTCGGAGTTTCATTGAGCTATGATTTTTACCGTAGCGTTTCTGCTTATTCAAATTTAAATCTCGTTTGCAACACATGCAATTTCTAGATTAAGATACAGACCATATTGTCCTTCAGGGAGCTTTTCTCTGTTTGAACATCAGGATAAACAGTATGCAAGGAAAACAACTTGCACACGATAACAGCAGCACAGGGGATTTGTCTGTGTATCCAAAAGGAGTTGATGACCTGACAAACTTTTATGCACATCGAATCTTTACGGACCACAGCATGTCTATTCATTCTAAATTCAGTGGCATGCAACTTCATAAAGCCTATATAGGAACTATTAGTGTTGATAATTTTAAAATTAATGATAAAGCAGATTGGGAAAGGTGTTCACTGTTGTAGTACAAAATGTAGCGTAAGGATCAAATTCACGTAGTATGAGGTCTTCTATAACCTCTGTGACAATCATAGGCATAAATTTGGGAACCTCTAAGAACGCATTAACTGATTACAGTTTTAGGAATTACTGTCTCTGCTTTTATTGGCAATGTTTAATGTGAGGATAAACATCTCAGTTGCCTTTCCATACATCTGCTCTGCCTATATTTCTGTATGAATTTATATACTTTTCAACATATGACAGTTTTCCCGGCTTGAGGCTACAATATAATAAATGTCTATATTTAAATCGTAGCTGATCTCTCTCTCTCTCTCTCTCTCTCTCTCCCTCCACTTATTTATTTATTTGTTTCTGTAGGAGCATGAAGGCAAAAATTATGGCTACCTATCCAGATGCATTTCCTGATGAATCAACAAGGGAAGTGTTTGACCAAAGACCGGACCTAGAAGCACCTCAATAGCTTTGTTATGGTAGGGGGTATCTCAAAGTTTGCCTGAGCTTATTTCCCTCTCCAAGTGATATTAAGGTTGCACTTCCCGCATCAGTCTAGTGCATTTAAGATTTTATTATTATGGTGCCTCCTGTGAGGATCTAATCTTGATTGATAAGGAAAATGAACTTTTCCCTTTACCAACTGGATTAATCCCTTGTGGTTGCTATTATGATTTTTAATTCTTCAATGATTGTTTGCTATTTTGATATTTTCCTCCGCAAAGAGTAAGAAACTTAGGGAATAGAGAAAGCATTCTGTTTTACCAGTTATCACGCATCAAACGTTATTTATTCTTGTTTGAGAATACTTTTAATACTCTTTTATTGGTTTTGAGCATGGTATGAAGGGTAAAAGATAGTCTGTGAATTATGATCAATTAATTTGTCTAAACTATAACGAATAAGATTACCCAACATCTTCTCCTAGATTAGAGTCCATTTTTCACTTGATACTGTGGATGAATACATGGAAATAGAGGTGCAATTTGGTTGGTTTAATCGGTCTGCCCTTGAGTTTAGATTATTTTGGGTTCAGGATTTCTGATTTGGGTTCTTATCATTTCGAGCTTAGCTTATTATGAGTTTTGATCATTTTGGATTGTTTTAGGATTAAGTTTTAATAGGTTTAATCGATTCTGTTTGGGGCAGTGTTTTACTCATATTCAAATTATTTTCATATTGGGATTGAATCATGTCTGAATTGTTTCCAGTTTAAATTGCGTTTGAATCAAATTGTGAGTTAGATTTTTTTTTTTTTTGGAATATGAATTGTTTTTAACTTTTTTTTTTCAATAAATTATTAGGAAAAGATGGAAATCATGGTTTCGGATCGGTTTGAGTGAGTTTTTGAAATTAATCAAGTCTAAATGTAAAAGTAATTATCCTTGAAACCTATCAAAATTGCAGAATTGTGACACTTAAGATTCAATATCCTCTAAACGTATGAATGTACGTGTATATAACATTAAAAAAAAAAAAATTAAGAAAGGCAGACATCTTTCATCCTCGCAGAAGCTGATATGATTCTAGTCCATTCCTAATGTTGCCAAGGAGGCTGTTTGGTTTATTAGGTGGAGTCGATTAGCTGGAAGGTAAGGAGTTTAGAATTTGAGTGAATTGAATCTAATCCTCTTGCACAAATTCGATTCAAAATAAAAATTGAATTGCTCATGTTTGATATCAAGTATGACTTTGAATTAATTTTTTTATACTAATTAAAAATGATAAAAAAATATATATTAAAAATAAAAAACCTATGTCGAGTCACTCATTAAAATATTTGAACTTGGCTTGTTGGATTTCAAATTGCTTGATAGCTTGAGTTGCCTAAGTTTAAACTTAGCCTACTCAAGTTGCTTTGTTTGAAACTCTGCTTGCTTGATAGCTTAAGTTGCTCGAGCTTGGATTGAAAATAAGCAAATTAATTTTGAATTTTTTTAGCCAAACCTAAATAGCTTACTAGAATGCATATCTCGTTTACATCCCTAATTTTACTTTATGGCACCACCCTTAACTACAGTCTTCTTACTTTCCACTAGTGTAGATAGAGATATCAATGACTGTTTATACTCACAAGTTTGGCTAAAAAAACTCAAATTTGCTCAATTTTATTGAGTTGCGCTTGAGCTATCAAGCAAGTGAAATTCGAGTATCTTAATTTTTGACTCAAGTAGCACAGGAGCTTCATTGAACTTTTTATTTTTAATTAAAATTAAAAAAAATCTCAATTCAAACTCGAGTTTGAGCTCAAATAATTAAGTTTAAAGTTGATTTTAATCGAGAGCTCAAATGATTTGATATTTTCTCGAATCAAACTAGATCTTTAGAAGTAAAACTCAACCAAATTCGATCAAGCTCAAAATGAATTTTGAACATTATAAGAGTCGAACAAAATTTAAGCTTAACTTTGTTTATAGCTTAAGTACAGATATAGTGACATTTGTTTTAGGGGAGCTTCTTCCCTAAGTTCTGCTGCGTATGCTTTCATCAACTTTTAACATGCCTAATCAAAAAATGTCATGTAAGCAAGAAGCATATATATATATATATATATATATATATATATATATATATATATATATATATCTGTGTGTGTGTGCGC